>WSXT02090314.1:0-11736 GCA_011762715.2 Neuroterus valhalla
TAAGTGTGGAAAGAGATTTCATTTTTGACCAGTAGTTCCCTGATGCTCTGATGGTCCTCCATACTCTCCAAGTAGATCGTAGTTTTTGTAGATTTTGAGTTTTTTTTAACACATATTTCTCCAGTTGTAACTTCCTGCATCGTGTTGATGAGTACAGCAAAATCCTCCATGGTATGGTCCAGGATGACAAAAAAATCTACAAAAAATCTCAAATAAAAGTTGTGGATTTTCTATAACACAGCTTTCATGTGATCTCGATTTTTCTCTTAAAACCGTTACTTCTAGAGAAAAAGAGGAAAATGTTGTTTTACAGTGCGGAATTGCTAGGAAAGGAATTTGGGGCACTCCAGTCAATGGTCACACAAGTAACGTAGGGAACATACCACCATCCTCATTTCCGAAATCCTATGACGAAAAAGAACTTATGTGACTAGTCACATAAAAACCGAATGTAAATAAGTCGTCTAATACACAAAAGATTTTTTGTGAACAAATTTTTTATGAACAAATATATGGTATTTTCTCTCTACTGTGCGAATTCCATTGTTGGTCATGAATAACAAAAGAAATTTACACAAATCACTATATTATTGAAAAGGAGTGATAGCAATAGGTGTTTATAATTGTTATAAGCAAAAAAGGTAAACGATTAAGGACATAATGAAATCAAAGTAGTATGCATTCCACCTTTCGAATATTTACTGGAATTGTTATGCACAAATGATATGAAACACTGTCAAAATATGAATTTCACTCAAAGTTCCTTTTTTAAATCATGCAATACTCTTGAAATCTGAGGGATAAAAAACTGTTGTTTTCACGAATGGACTCATGTTCCGTTTATGAAACAAATCTTTCACACTCGGTTAATATGTTAGCATGCGTTTTCGGCGATTTAGAATATAATGTTGTTGTTTGCACTTCAATAGAAAATATCCATGTGAAATTTCCTTTTTTTTTGAGGTCATATTTTTTAACACAGCAATCTGTTCGAACAAAAAATTAAAATTTGCTTTTCCTTCATTTGTCGGTGATCTGTTTCTGAGTAGTCAGTAAGAAAACTCAAAATTGTGTGAGAACTGCGACCTCTGGACAACTGTGTGTTCGTGCACGCGAGGGAGTAATACCTACAGTCAATCTGTGAAATTTTGTGGAAAAAAATACCATAAAACATTTTTCTGCGGGAATCGCTAGAAGAGCATTCAAAAAGCTTAACCTGAGAAATTCGGGATCCTTCAGGGCGGGTTCCCAACAAAACTCAAAAAGTTTTTGGATTTGATATTTCTCAGAAATGGTAGGTTACGATGAAAAGTGCAATTAATAGATGACGCTAAAGTACCATAAAAAGCGTTTTCTCGCTTTTTGGCACAGAGAAAATTCTTTTATCGCAAAACTGTCAATGAAAAAAATGTTTGGCATAAAGAAATCTACAAAATCCATATGGAAACTTTTCTGTTCCGACTTACTGTTCATGAGTTATGGCGTGACAAACCTGTCACCGTAGATTTCCCATTGTTTTCGACGAGGGCGACGTTAATGTGGGTACATAATAGATGATTAATTCAGACTAAATAAATAATTTTTTCGTAAGTAGAACTTCCAAATTATTCCTAATTGTGATAAATTTCTATTATAAATTAATATTTATCATCATTAAGTTTTTTCCAAAACTATGCTGAATCTGTATTGAACGTGATTGGAGGAGGTTTTCAGAATTTTATGTCAAACGAGCTGTACACAAATATGTTAATAATTGTTGTTAAGCATGCAACTTAGAAAATAAGTGTAATTGTTCATTATTTCATAGAATCTTGGCTTGATAAGGATAAAAATGCTTCGAGAAAACGCTTTTTTTGCTACTTTAGCGCCATCTAATAATTTCTCTTTGCATCGCAGCATGTCGACCAAATAGGAAAAGTTGTAGAAAACATTCAGTACAGTCAATTTGTCACAAAAAAAGACCGTTTTTGGAAAAACTACCATAAGACTTTTTTTTTGCGGAAATCACTGGAAAAGCATTCGAAAAGCTTAGCCTGGGAAATGCGGGATCGTGCAGGGGCGAGTTTTCAAGAGAACTCAAAAAGTTTTGGGATTTGATGTATTTCGGAAACGATAGGTTTTTGGGAAAATTTGAAAGGATAAAAATGTTGGAAGCAATGTTTTATGCAACTTACTCATTGGGTCGACATGCTGCGATGAAAAGTGCAATTAATAGATGGCGCTTCGGTACCGAAAAAGCGTTTTTCTTTTCATCTATTAGCACATTATTGTATAGCTCGATTGATATAAAATTTTAAAAACCTTCTTAAATCACGTTCAAAACTGAAGTCAGCATAGTTTTGCAAAAAATTAATAAGGGTAAATATTAATTCATAATAATTATTCATCATAATTAGAAATAATTTGGAAGTCCTCCTTACAAAAAAATTATTTTTTTAGTCTGAAGTAATCACTTGTTATATACCCACACTATCATCGCTCTAGTCGGAAACAATGGGCAATATACGGTGACAGGTTTGTCACGGTATAACTCGTGAACGGCAAGTCGGACAAAAAAAGTTTCAATATAAATTTTGTAGGTTTTCTTAGGGCAAACAACTTCCTCCTGTCAATTTTGCTATAAAATTTGTTTTCTGTGACAAAAATCGAGAAAACGCGTTTTTGGTACTTTAGCGCCGTCTATTAATTGCACTTTTCATCGCAACATGTCAACTTGATAAAAAAAGTTGTAGAAAACAATACTGTCACCATTTTTTGTTCATACAAAATTTCCCAAAAACCTGCCGATTCCGAGATGCATCAAATCAAAAAACTTTTTTAGTTTTCTCAAAAACCTGCTCCTAAAGGGTCCCGCATTTATCAGGTTAAGCTTTTTGAATACTCTTCTAGCGATTTCCGCAAAAAATTTTTGATGTTTTTTTTTCCAAAAACGGCCTTTTTTTGTAACAGATTGACTGTACGGATCGTTTATCACGTCACGGACTGTCATATATCCTAACAGCAATTAATTATATGGATATTATATTAATTCATATACTTCGACCTTTAACTGCTCATACAGATATTGAAGAATGAACACCATAATCCATTTTTTATCAATATTGCAATAATTTTTTCTTATTTTGCATAATTTTTCATCCGAAGCAACACTGTAAAACGCATCATATCAATAAATGTACATCATCAAAATTTATAATAGAGGAACTGATGTATGTAGAGACGTAATTTCATTGTCTTCTTTCCATAATTAAACTAGATTTGGAAGAAATTAGTGTTTGAAAGGAAAACTACTCATGCTTCAAAAATCCTGTCAATGGAAAATTTGTTGACCACTTTCTGTTAATTAATTTGGACTTTAAATATTTTGTGATATGTGGTGTCGTCCCCTCAAAACTTAAACTTTTTTCTGTTTGAATGTCGTTTTTCACGATTGAAATAAAAACTCTGCCCCTTACAAAAAAAGGAGAAGGAAAATCTGTAGATCTCTTCAGGATGAGAGAGTATCTTGTATGATTTTGCTGGAAAATAGAATTGCTGATTCTTTAACTAATCATTGTTGATAAATGAAACCATTATCATTGGTCAGAAACGGCTGTTCTTTAAAACCATGTATTAAAATTTACAATTAATTAAAATAACCATGTATTAAAAGGTTCTAAGCCAATTTGTCAGAAAATTTTCAGAAAATTTAGTTCTTTTTTCATTAAAGGCGCTTTTACGTTCGAGAATTCAATATTCATGAAAAAAGGATTTTAAAAACACTGTTGTTATGTGTAATCCAACAACTCTTTCGGACAATGATTTCAAAATTGAATCTCCCATTTTTTCGAGGAAATTTTTTTTTCTTTTTTCACATATCATTCTCACGATAAGAACAGAAATTACGCGTCTTATAAAAATTATTTGGAAAAATTAGGTAGCACATTTCCAGTAGGAAATTCATTTTTCTCGAAGCTTTGTCTATACATTTACCAATTTGTTTTGTTTTCAAAGTTATTTTCCTTTATCAAAAATTGGTCATTGTCATATTCCTAGAAATATTTTCTGTGCACAATTTTTATTATATTATTTTCTCTTGTACCTTCTCCGCATAGTTCTACCGAGAACTGGAATTTCTTATTTTTCATTATCTTTTGTACAGTGAAAACTGGAATTTTAGATTTTTCAAGGAAATGCGAAACGTGGTTGCAAAAATCCTGTACGGCACTAATAAATTAACGTTTTTTCTCTTTTTGACTTTTTACCAGATTGTGCCTAATTTCGCGTAGAATCTTCATTCTTGTTTGTATTTTTGAATTTGAAAAACTCTATAACTCTGAAAATTTTTCTCATCAAAAAAAGTCGCTTGCATGAATTGTTCGACTTTCCAAATACTACAAACAACCCCAGAAGGCAAACCGGATTCTTTATTAACGAAAAAAAAATTTAAATTTACGAACACGAATTCGTAGGATATATCAGTTTTGGTTCATATAGAATTCTTTCTCAACTCATATTGTATTCGTAGTATGACCGCAAAAATTAATTTGGAAGGAATTAAAAAAGAAGAATTTGTTCCAATCGGTTTATTGCTTCATGTGACCGATACTCGAATATAGTACGCAATGAAATTGAATACATAATGAATGACAACAGTTTTCTTATGTACGTTCACGCGATGCTAATTGAATAATTTTTCAATTTAGTTTTAGGCAACGCATGAACTAAAAACGGATTTCAACTGAGTGAAATAATTATACCATCGAAGCTTTAAAGAATCTGCGCAATAAGTCTCCTTCTGAAACTTGGAATTCATATTTTGATTGTTTTGGAATTGACAAATTGCAATTTATCTTGGCTTTTGTTCATTACTGTAACGTTCAGTTAGCGAAGTTACTATTGCAACGGAACGATTTTTCATGCGATTCTCAACACCATGAAATTTTCGTTTTTCTGAATCAAAATTTCTAACGAACCGGTACTACTTTAATTAGATTTTCACATTCTCATTCTGAATAAGAAGGTATTGCTTTTATGTGAAAATCGTCTTTCGCAGATTTAATGAAATCTCCACGTTTCGAGATCTCCTGAGTCAGAAAAAAATATTTTAACGTAGGTGTCTGTCTGTCTGTCCGCTTGTCTGCCTGTTTGTAGTTTGTAGTCTGTAATCTGTAGACTCGATAACTTTCGAAAGACTTATCATATCAGATTGTGCTTTGTCACACTTTTTTAAGGCACAAAAAGAAAGGACGAGACCGTTAACCAGCTATTTTTGACCAACGGTTTTGGGCCTATCCATCAAAATAGCTTTGTAGAAAATTGAAAATGCACATTTCCACTCAAACTATGCAAGGTAAAAAGAAAAGTTAAGGAGCAAAATTATTCAGTTAAGAAAGGTCTAAAAATTCAGTTCGTAACATTTATTTCATGAGATTCATAGTTTTTGTTTAAATCGTGAAAAATCATATAAATCGAAAATTATATTTTTCAGAAAAACTATGTGAGATACGAAAAATTTCCCAATTGGGAGAATGTTCAATCTAAAAAGATGAACAAATTTACCGTTGACCGTTTTTTGATAAGACGTATAGTTTATGTTCAAATAATAATAACGCACTCGACAGGGAAAAATTTGCAATTTTACGGCCAAAATACAGAATACAAGGAGAAACGTTGATAAACAAAATTATTTGCTCGAATTATTTTCCAAGAAGATGCATAGTTTTCGCTTTATTCGTGATGACTGGCCTTAAGGCCCATGGAGCCTTGAGTGGAATAATTTGTATTATTATTATTATCCCATTAAGCCAAATCCCTGTCAGGGTAAGCTTAACTCGTTTGCGTTTTATCATTATCAAAAATTTAATAATATTCTAAAAATCAGAGGTTTCTAACAGGTTCGAAATATCTGCAATTCTAAAATCGGCCGTATGTACAGGACACCTAATTAAAGTGAGAGACAAAAGTTATCCGCTCCTTGTTTTCAAAATTTCGCTGAAGCAAGTACTTAAGTATAATTGATATAATACCGCACAATTTAAAACCTGTTCCAAATTTGGCGGATCATTCAAATTCTAAAATCAACAGTATCATGACAATTTTTCGTTTTTTACCTGTTTAAAATAATACTCTATTTCTGGAAAGATTTATGTTCTCAAATCTTTTAATATTATGTGATATTAAAACTGCTTCATTGTAACGTATTAGAAGTCAACTCTTAGAGCGTTGCTTTAGAGTTTCAAAGGAATAATATGAATTCTCATACAGAATGTCAAAAGATCGAAATAGAAACACTTTGATAATTCTGTTACAAAGTTTTTTTTCAATAATTTTGGAACACTTGATTAGATACTAAGAGAAATTGGCATTAATTTTTTCTTCATTCTCTTGTCATGAAAATTTATCCAGAAAAGGATTCGCCGGAAGTTCGTGATTCATTCACTCAAGTTTCTTTATGAATTACTGCGAGCGGTCTTAACATGTTCAATTTCGAAATACTCTAGATGCTCATTAGAGATTCTGCAAGGATACTTTTACGAACTCAGAATAAGTAAAAGATGGATAAAAATAATTATTTTTGTATCTATTATCTATAATTCACGAATTCAATTACGTAATTCATATTGTACTCCGATTTCAGAACAAATCGAGGGTTATTTCTGAATAGGCTTGTCGTCTAGGAACCGTGCAAGAAATATATAATTTTTATCATCTATAAATCAGCTGAAACCTAAAACGAAAACATAAATTGTTTGTGTGGCATATATGGACATCAATGTAGAGATGAGTCGAGATGTTACATCTGTTGCGGATCAGAACATAATGGAAAGCTCAACGCCCTGCAGACTGAAGCAGACAGGCGAGGCTCGAGCGTCCTTCGGGGCCGCTCGGCTTCTTCCGCCCTTCGAGGACCCCTTTCCACATCGCACTCACCACATGCACGTATTCAAAGAGAAAGAAGAAGAAGAAAGGTGGTAAGAGAGGGGATTCACGAGCGACAGCTATTTACACCGTTGCTCACGCGTTGGTAAAAGCGTTTTCTGTCGCAATTTTCTGTCACATTTTGCGCCCATTTTTCGTGACGGGGCGCTCCCGTTTTTCCCAGTTTGGTCGCCTTGCTCAGAGTTTATGTATACCCTCCCAGAAGAAGCAAAGCTTTAAAAACGTCATTGAAACCTAGCTGCCTCCTTATATGCACGTGACATTTTCCAAACTGAAACTCAGTATTTTCCCGATCTGCGACTCCAGAATCTGACGGAAAAAATGGCCCTTCTGAAAATTCCCATATAGGGCCCTATGTAGGAACCCATTTAGGATCCAATATAGATTCTCATACGGGAATGCACGTAGATCCCTATAAAAAATCCTATGGGAATTCCGAGATAAAAATTGCGGTAGGATCCCATATGGGATCTCATGCGGGATCATATATAGGAACTTGTATGGGATCTTATGCAGATTCCGATGAATTTTCCTACGTCGCGATCCCCGGCCGATTCCTGTCGAAAATCCCACACAAAAACCCTCTCGAAAATGCTCGTGAGACCCCTCATATGATATATTATATTTAGAATCCTATATAAAAACTTACATGAAATCCTCTCGGGATACCTTTCTTACAATTTCCTACCTTGAATTCCACACACGAACCTAGATGGGATCTTCTCGAGATCCCTGCTTCGAAATTTACCACATTAAATCTCATTTTGTACAGGGATCCACATGGAGTCACAAATGTATACTTGCATGGGATCCTATATGAGTTCCTGTATAGAGCACAATGTGGGAATTGGTAGTAAAGGGGATAATGTGCAAACTTTTAAGTTTTGGTGACGTTATATTCCTAACTTTCATGATTTTCTTTTATAACCTCTGAGAACATCAACCTCAAATTTGGGATATAACGTAATTTCCTCAGAGAGTTGGAAACATTTAATAGTTCAAATATTAATTGAGAGCGCGGATGCAATGAGGGGACGAGCGTTCGAAAATGCTAAGAAGTATAGTCCAAACGTCTTGTGATATCGAAATTTCGAAACTCGAAAATTTGAATTTGAAAAATATGCGCCTGTAGAAAACGACAAGACGGAAATTTTTTCCATACGATGTTCTTCATTCCCATTTATATTTTTGATGATAAAAATGGAAAAGTGGTAAAAAATTTGGCCAAATCCAATTATTTTTCGAAACATAAATCGTCTCGACTTAGACAAATATCATTGGATCTTTTTGAAATTTGGTATACCCATGCATTAAACCCTGGCAATGCCTGCAATGTGGAGAAACAATTAAGGATGTCAATTGTTCAATAAAAATTGATTGCAAATGGAGACTTGACGGCAAGCAAATTTTCTTAGGTTCGACGGAGAAAATTATCGAGTGAACTTCAAAATTGAATACACTTCCAGTGAGGAATTTTTTCCTTAATGTCGGCGGAAGATTTCTAGAATTTATGGGTCAATTAATTGAAAATCGACGGAAATATCCATTTTGTAAGAAAATAGGCGACACCGTATACGATTGCGTCGTTAGCAGATTCAAGGGCTTCTCAACGTTAGTACTCTCGGCTGTATACTCTCCTATAAAGGACTTGTCACTTTAAAAATTAAACAATAAAAAGGCCGCGTTTTCCCTCATCTAATAGGAAATTGACTGTTTTATTTTTCAGGATATTTTGTTCATTCCAGTGATTTATCAAATAAATTAAAAAAAGGAAATTTGAGCTGTGCAAGTTGTTTCATTCTTTACTTTGTTTCCTTCATTTGTAATAAAGAATGTGAACAAACCGTATCATGACTTTGTTTTGAAAAAAACACTGTGAAAAAGGTTGAGTGTCCCAAATTGTTTCGGTCTGTGCAGATCGCATCTCTGATTCATTCTATTAAATTGAAAATTATATTTTTGTCCTGTGACTGTAAGACAATATAATTCGTAATTTTTAGTTACTTTTAGGTTTTGGAATTATTTCAGAAGTTCAAGTAGGCCGTAGAAGGCTTCGTGACGAGAACAAGTGGAAGAGAAATGTGACAAAAGGTTGCAGAAAAAGGTAATAGAAACATGATTTTCTGATCATATTGAAAATATTTCATTCGAAACGATTTTTGTCATATTGAAATTTCAAATTCAATAAAATTGGTAATTTTGGTTACACGTTTATTTTAAAGTTCGTCAAAGGACTCCGCAAGTAAAAATGACAAGTTTGATATGGTCTATAAAGCGTTTCTTGAAAGTGAGTGGGGCGTCTAAAAGTTTTAGTTTTTTTAAAATTAAAAACTCTATTTGAATACAACTTTTTGCATTTTTAGTTTCAGTTTAGTTTTTAGTTAATTTCAAATTTTTTAGTTTATATGAGAGCTTATATACCCAGATTTGATATTTAAAAGCTCCACAAATTCCATGAAGCTCAAAATGTATATCCTTTGAGAAAAAAGATGATTTTGCAAATTTCAGACAGAATCAATGATAATGTGGATATCGACATGTCGTTCACGAATACTCTTTACAATTAGTTACAAGGTTTAAATAAAAGATTACTTTCAGAGTTTCCTCATCACAAACCTATTTTATTATGTTTCAAGAAAATTTCTACGAGTGGAAAATAGGGGTTTGCGCGTTTTTCGGCGCTTTCTTCTATTGTTCTGCTGTTTGTTTCAGTTAAAATTGTTTGCAATATTTAGAATATTATTTTTTCTGATAATGAGATCAAGCAACATTTTCATAAACAATCGATTATTGTTCATATCAATTTTTCTGAGAATAGTGGTGGAAAGTCGTGGTTTTTCTGAAATTTCCAACCTATTTTTCAACTTTCTTCACTTCGCCTAATGCTAGACATTTTCGATTATTATGAGATTTTGCGGGCTTGTTCTTAAATCCGGTTTTTACAGGTTACTTGCTGAACTGCTCTCAATAATTCGACTCTTTCTTCTTGTCTATTGTAAGACACTATCTTTCTTCAAATCGATATTTTTGTAGATTATTCCTTTTTGATGCTTATTCAATATATGTCCAATACCAAAAATTTGCGAAATCTTGGAAAAAATCCAACTTTCTCGCATTTTTAAAAGAGAAGATAGTTATAAACTCTATAAAGCAGTGAAATTCATGATAAGTAATTTATTGGCACAAAAGTGATAATGTTTGTGATGTAGCGTAACAGAGATTTAGAAATTATAATTGGTTGTAACTAATATTAAATTTTCTGTTATAAGAGAGTGGACGAAATGTATGACAAATTCTTGAATTTTTTCATTCGAAAATCTTTACCGAAATAGATAATTACACAGATATTATGAAATAGTGGAATCCCTCTTAAATGATAGTCTGTCAACAAAAAGTGATTATATTTTTGAAACAGTATAAAAAGGTTAAGGAGTAATAGAGAGAGTATCTAATTTTAATGTTCCTGTGTTAAAACTTTTATAAAATGTATGATAAATGATCAGAAATTATAATAAACAAGTGTAACGATGTGTTTTGTTATTGGTGAAAAATATGTTAAAATTGAAAGCAGTCGATTTTCTATTAGATAAGGGAAATGGCAGTCTTTTTTTAAATTCTGGACAAGGAATTGAAAGTCAATTTCTTTGACGTTCCACAAAGGGTCAATGGGATTAAGTGTGATAACGACATGTGTATGATAACAAGAGGATTCGCAATAAAAAACGTATAAGTTACTTACTATTTTTTCTGCAACATAAAATTATACCTCTTTTTACTTGCAGAAAAAAGTTGATTGTTTGATCTAGTCCTTTGATTCAAATTTGTAATGCATAAATGAAATCAGAAAGATCACAGATAATTTGCAAAAGTTCTAAACGAGGATTTTCCCAAACATTTGGAACATCAATCATTTAAGTAGAACAGTGAGAATGCATTCCGTTAAAGTTTTAGGCACTATCAATAGTGTTGTAAAAAATTCAAGACAATCCAAGAATGGCATGAAATGCCAATATTTCTAGACAATTGCGAGCTTCAGGAATGATTCTTCGACTCTAAGATGTGATAGTTTTTGAAGATCAAAAAAAGGCCAATTTGTAGGAAATAAAGATTCATTTTATTACATTCTCATCGAGAAGATATTAGATTTGTGTAAAGTTTGACCCACGCCCCCCCCCCGGTTTTGGCCAAATGTGCACGTTTTGAGACCCCCTGAACCCAAAAACAGGTTTTTTTACGAATGTGTCTATCTCTCTGTATGTAAACTCTTTCAGGGTCAGAAACTGAAGGTCTAGTTCGTTAGCCAGCTGTTTTGCATAAAAATGTAAAAAAATGGAGCATTTTGAAAATTTTTGAAACCATCTTTTCCAAGACTAAAAAATTGTAAGTAGGGCTTTCTGTAGCAAGTGAAAAGTGGAACAATTTATCCTCATGATGTTTTTTAATCAAAACGAAATTGTCAGAGTTAAGGCATTTCCCAAATTCCAGAATATAAACAAAAATGAGAATCTTTATTCGAAGAAGCTAGATTATAAAAAAAGTTGGGGGAAATTTTTTTTTTATTTTGGAAGCCCTACAAAGCACAAAAAATAACGAAAGATAGAAAGTTTCATTCCTTGGTTCAGCTATGCAAGATACGGGAAAATATAAATGAACCAAATTTGTGCACCAAAAAAAGATCTAAAAATTTGATGATATTTACTTTTTGATAGGACAAGTAGTTTTTGCTTAATTCACGAAAAACACAGGCCGACAAGGTTTCAGAACCAGAAACCAGAATATACTTTTCCGAAGGTTTTCGGTGCGCTGAACAAGAAT
>WSXT02090335.1:0-11736 GCA_011762715.2 Neuroterus valhalla
CAGACAGACAGACAGACAAACACCTTCGTAAAAACCATTTTTTCTGACTCAGGGGGTCTCAAAACGTGGAGATTTCACAAATCCGCGAAAGTTAATTTTCACATAAAACCAATACCTTCTCATTCAGAATGAGAATGTAAAAAGGACAATGTCGAGTGTACAGAAAATTCGAGGGGCGTACTCGCGTACTCACCATCTGGAAATAGTACGCAAAAAATACAATGGTACTCAAAATGGCAACACTGCCCTTTTATTTTAATCCTCGGGGATGGAACCTAGGGCTGGTAAAATCTACTCCGACTTCAGTCGGAAGTCAACTTTTAGGGTCCAAAAGTCGACTTCTTGCAATCGACTTTGCACCTTGAAGTCGACTTTGTTCGTTCGACTCCTTCAGACGATTTTCGCTGCTGCTGTGCGATACGTCTCACTGGAGCCCTCCGCGCACGAAAGCATACAGCCGACCAATCGCGTGCAGAGCTGCTGTTGTCCATGCCAGCGGGCTACTTCCGAACGCAGAAACGTATTACATACGTTTATAGTATTTATACATGTTTTTTCATTATTCGAATTTATTTACTGCACAAAAGATGTTCGATGGTTTCCATTTGTTGTGATGTCAATTGAAGGCCCGGATGCAATAACCGCCTTAGCATTCCAACAAGCGGAGAAGTATTGTCCGCGGAAGAAAGTTGGAAGTCGAACTTCGGTTACATAAAAATTGTTCAAATTTAAGTTTTGACAAACAATCCTTGTACAGAATTTGATTACGCATTTTTTTCGTAGGACAACTAAAATCGTAGGTTGTTTCGTTTCTTATTTAGTTGGAGAGAACATAATTTTTCGTCGAAAAAAAATCCAATGCTTTTTTGCGTTCAACTCGCCAGATCTTTGCCGGAAATTAATATTTTCTTTTGAAAATTTAATGCAACATACTTCAACATATTCTACGACTGTCGGAGTATTTCAAAAATTTCGAAAACATTGCAGGGCCGCGAAGAGAATTTTTGAAAATATTCTTTCTGAAATCTAGGATACATATATACAAGCGGAAGAGTTGTGTGAGAAACGTCTGAATTTTTATGATTTCCAGTGAGAATAATGTTCTTTAGGGTTCGTAGAAGTTTTTTCAAACAGTTTGAAATCTCTAGTCATTAGGGGAAAAAAGTGAGAGCGATCAGAAAATTACTTATGGTGCGCTGCAAACGTATAAGTTGTTGTAACGCAAACACAAACCATTGAACGGGTATTCTAGCTTGTGCCTATGAAATTCGAAAATATTACAGGTAAATATTATTATATATTATTATTTATTATGATTATTTATTATTTAATAACTCTCTCTTTTTTTCGCAACTTCTCACGTCTGCACCGAAATGGATAACGAGTTGATGTTTTGAGGAAAGCCTTATTAAACAATAAACTACGTTCGTATATAACATTAGGTCCAAAATTTTCAAAAAAAAACAAAAAAAATTGAGAAATTTTTTCCAAAATTTTGGACCAAATATTGCATACAAACGTAGTTTATTGTTTTCTGAGGCTTGTCCCAAAATATCAAGTCGATATTTATTTCGTTGTGGACGTGAGTTGTTGCGAAAAAAAAAATCAATAATTTGGGTCACGGGACCCACGTTTAACATGACCTTAACGTAAAAAATTTATAAACAAAAGAAGGCAGAAAAAAAATATATTGTCAAAACTATTCAACAAGATTGACCAAATAAATTAACTTCTGAACAAATGGTTAGAATTTTCCATAAAATTGTTGAATATTTAATCAAAGAATTAATAAAAAAAGGCATTAGTTTTAACGAAAAAGATTGAGTTTCTAACTCAAAAAGACTATTCATCAGAAAAATATATACACTCTAATTAAACAAGGTTCATTTGAAATCAGAAATTTTAATTTTTAATTAGAAATGAAACTAGCTAAGGTCCCAACTGGAGAGGTGAAATTTTAACTGGAATAAAATCAGACATGTTTAGTGACAGTTATCAGACAAACATAAACCTACCTTGTTTTTGCAAGTTTTTGAAATATTCCGCCTCCACGTTTCTTCATTTTTTGTTTTTTTTCGACCCCTTGTTAATTGAGTAGTTAACGTGCTACCTAACTTTCAAGCACTGGTGTTTATAGAAAATATAAAATGATTTGAACGATGCTCTTGCAGAATAGCGAATTTTGGTAGGTATAGTAAGTCAGTTTGTTGATAAACAACATTCTCGAACTTCTTTTTCCGTACGTAAAAACGATGCTTTGCTTACTCTCGTGTAAGACGAGATTAAAATCTTATTATTAGCTCTAATGACCTAAAAATGATGATGGATGAAAAATGTGTTTTAATAATTCGTGCATATTTCTAGTTCAATTTCACGTTACGCCAAAGCCACCACGCGAAGTTTACGCGATCCGAGTGTAGAGCACAGCGCGCTGTACATAATTTCCTGATCGCTCTTACTTTTTCACCCTAATGACTGGAGATCTAAAACTTTTTGGAAAAACTTCTACGAACCCTAAAGAACATTTTTCTCACTAGAAGTCATGAAAAGTAGGCGTCCCTCACTTTGATCATCCCTGCAGCTTTAACGAAAGATCGCATAGCATTTTAGAAGAGCACTTGTGAAAGCTCAAAGTCTTCCAAATTGAATGATATATGAATTGGTATTCTGTAAAATTTTTAACAATATCTGTGGGGTAAAACGAGCTGAAAAACAAGGTTTTGAGGATGCTGAGGATGCTTTGAGGACACTCTTCAAGGTATCCTGAAGGCAATGCAATTTTCTAAATTCCAAGATTCGAAATGATTTACTATTTTTGGGCTGGTTTTTACTAACATACCATCCTGGGAAGGAATGAAGATAGGAAGTTGTTTTATGGATTGAAATGTGCAATTTTGTCATCTGAGCAAAGTACACTTTTCAAAAATTAAATTAGATGGATATTTTACGAGAATATCCTTCAAGAATATTCTCAAATTTAATAAGGCGAGCCACTCCAGGAAAAGTATCAGAAAAAAGGTATCTATAACACCACAATAGGACTTCCCGAGGCCAGGCTAGACCGCTAGCCGGTGCAGTCGCTGGTTCGCATATGTGAGGGAAGAAAGCAGAGACGTCTTAACATCTTGAAGATATAATTTCCTTGAGTGGTCCCAAAGTTGGTTCCATTGAATGTTCGATTCCAAACCCTCTTAAATGTTATACCTAATAAAATAAACATTTTATTTTGAAAGAAATTAATGTTTCATCATATCTGCATAAAAAATGCACTTATAGATTGATTTTTAACCAAATTCAATGAATTCATGAGTAACTCAAAAAAATATTTGGTTTAGTTGATTAGATTTCTTTTTGCCTATGCGCTTGCTATTATTCCTGGTTGACTTAATAAGATTATTATATTTTTATTATTATTATTAATGATAATATAATTATAATATTTACCAGGGATTCTGCTTATCTCGAAGACACATTTTTTTTATTATTTGTATAATCGTCACAAAATAACTTTTAACCTACCCTTAAACTGTGTTTTTGTAAAAAAAAAATGTACCGAATTTCATGCCTACTTATCAATTTAGGCCTATGTACGTTATATTAATAAATTTTCAATAATTGAAACAAGAGTTTCATGTCACGCATTGTTCAACTAATTTTATATAAATAAACGATTACGAAATAATGATGATGATATATGGATGTAGCTACCTAAGCCCTATGAGTCTACGGCCTACGCTTTGTATTGGACACACTCAAGGAATCATAGTTTGAAAATGTTGATGGTGTCTTTCCAGTATGTTAGTAAAAAGCAGCCCAAAAATAGTAAATTATTCCGAATTTTGGAATTTAGAAAATTGCATTGCCTTCCGGACACCTTAAGGAGTGTGTGAATTTTTTCAGATTTCTGGTGACATCCAGCTCGCTTGAGGCAACCGTGAAAGTCGAGCCTCAAAAAAAGTATCCTCAAAACCTTGTTTTTCAGCACGTTTTACCCCACAGATATTATTGAAAATTTTACAGAATACCAATTCATATATCATTCATTTCGAAAGACTTTGAGCTTTCACAAGTGCCTTTCTAGAATACTATGCGATTTTTTGTTAAAGCTGCAGGGATGATCAAAGTGAGGGACGCGTAATTTTGACCCCGACTTTAGTTGTTAGTAGAGTTCTTCTAGGGAAAGTTGTGAAATGCGGGAATCGTTTTTGATTGGTAGAGCCAACCAGAATGAGGAAGTCCTTATTAGCGCGTGCTTATATATCACCTATTGAATTTTAAAACTGAATTTTTTTTCGCTTTATAATACCTCTATAACAAGAGAAAAATTCTTTTTTGAGCAAATTAGTACGTAACTCTGTGAACTTCTGCTGAAAAGAATAAAAGTATTGAGTTTTGAGATTAGAGTAATTTGAAATTTTCGGCACATTGAAATATGCTGATCGTTAGAGAGGAAAGTTTTCAGATTATATCAATATAATACAAAGACCTACTGGCATAAATAGATAAAGGAAGAGTTCATTTATTGAGAAGTAGTGTCTTTTAAATTTTATTGAGAATTGAGTATTTTGGTGCAGATATTTCAAAATGAATCATCCTCTAAACACATGGTTTCGTTTTTGTGGGGAAAAAGGTGCAAAAAATTTATAAAAATGATGTTTTACGCACCTTATTTACACATAGAAATCACTTAATCCATTTTACTGGTAGGTTGTATGCATAGTAGGGTGGTCAAAAAATGTATACAAAATTTTTTTTTCGAATTGTTATGCAAAACGCCCAGAAATTTATTCGAATGCACAAAAAATTGAATGCATTTTTTTGTTTCGAAAAAAATAAATATTTAGAGGTGCCGCAAACCCTGTGAAGTTTAACACGTATTTCACATGAGAATAAAAGACGTTTTTGTAAATTTTATTCAGAAATCTCAATACTGGATAAATCAAGTTCGAAATTCGCCATTTCTCCCCCATAAGTCTTTCTACCCCATAAGTGTGTTTTATATGGTCCCTAAAACACCCATAAGTAAAAAAACGAGTTTTTCGAGTTTTTGGCGCTTATTATGATTTTTCTGCGTTTTTTCAACGCAGATTATTTCAAATACATGAAATACTACTTCATGCTGATAATTAGAAGTTCATTCAAATTATTTAAACAATTTATTATTCTTTTTAGCAACTTTATCTTAGAGAAGGGTTAGAAAGTCAAGGTTTTTTCTGAATTTTTCAACTTATTTTCAACGTTTCAGTTAGAGCGAGGTAATGATCAAATAAAGTAAACAAAGGAATTGTTCAAACAATTTTTTATCATTCATGACAATATTCTTTTAGAATAATGCTACAAAGTTGTGGTTTTTTCCGAAATTTACAACTTTCTGTCCACTTTTCCTATGAAATGGGTAATTATTTAATTTCATTCAGCAAAAATAATTGTTTTGACAAATTGTGAATGTTTATAGACATCTTCTTCTAGATTAATACTACATAGTTGCGGTTTTTTTGTGAAATTTTGAACTTTTTATCACTTTTCAATTAGAGTAAAGTAATAATTAATTAATGGTAAAAAACAAATTATTTGAAGAATTTATCATCATTGCTCATATTATTTTCTTTGCCGAATGATAGAAACTTGCGGTTTTTTCTGAAATTTGAAACTTTTGGCCCACTTTTTACTTGAAGTGAGTTAATATTTTATTTGATTCAACAAGAATAACTGTCTAGACAAATTATTATTGTTTATGTCTCTCTTCTCTTAGATTAGTGCTAAAAAGTTGCGGTTTTTTATAAACCCTCAAACTTTTTGTCGACTTTTCACTCAGTGAGGTAATAACTAATGCGAGTTAACAAACATGCTTATTTAAACAATTAATTATTGTTCATGAACATTCTCTCACAGATAAGTGCTAGAAAGTTGTGGTTTTTTCTGAAATGTTTAACTTTGCTCTACCTTTTCAGATGTGGAAAAATAATAAATAAACATTAGAAAGAATCATATTCCATATAGTATTGTATTGTTTTAAGTAAATCATTTTTATTCTTTTCCCGATGTCGAACAAAATTAATTAAAACAAAAAAGCTGAATTCATTCAGTGAAATTTGAATTACGAATTTTCTACTAAAATTATGGATCTTTAACGCAAAAATTGAATTTTTAAGAAAGTAGTTCAACTTTCAACCAAAGAGTCAAATTTTTGAAGTAAATATATAGATTTTCCATCAAAAATATAATGGTGGATGTTTCAACAACAACAAAATTTACTTTAAATAAAAAACAATCTAATATACCCAACAATTAAATGAATTCAATCCAATTGAATTTTACTCTACTTCCATTCAGTGCAAAGTTTAACATTTCAGAAAAAACCACAACTTTCTAGCACTTATCTAAGAAAAAATGGTATAAACAATAATTAATTGTTTAAATAGGCGTGTTTGTTAACTCGCATTAGTTATTACCTCACTGAGTGAAAAGTCGACAAAAAATTTGAGGGTTTATAAAAAACCGCAACTTTTTAGCACTAATCTAAGAGAAGAGAGACATAAACAACAATAATTTGTTCAAACGATTATTATTAATAAATTAAATTGAATATCAACTAACTTTAAGTGAAAAGTGGGTAAAAAGTTGAAAATTTACGTAAAAAAACGCAAGTTTCTATCATTAGTCAAAGAAAATATTATTAGCAATGATAATGAATCGTTCAAACAATTATTTTTCAACATGAACTAATTATTACTTAATTCTAATTGAGAAGTGATAAAATGTTAAAAAATCTCAGGAAAAACCGCATCTATGTAGTAATAATCTTGAAGGAGATAGCTATAAATATTTACGATTTGTTTAAACAATCATTTTTGTTAAACTAAATCAAATAAACACCCATTTTAAGTGAAAAGTGGACAAAAAGTTGTCAATTTCAGAAAAAACCTTGACTTTCTAACCCTTTTCTAAGGGAAAGTTGCAAAAAACAATGATAAATTGTTTAAACCATTGAAATAAACTTCTAATTATCAGTATAAAGTAGTATCATATGTATTTAAAACAACCCGCGTTAAAAAAACTGCAAAAATCATAATAAGCACCAAAAACTCGAAAAACCCAATTTTCCACTTATGGTGTTTTTTCGGGACCCTATAAAACAGACTTATGGGGGTGATATTTGAAAAGTATTATTTTATTCGCATTTTGTGTCCAATTGTGGAGAAAAAAGGTGCATTTCGAACGCGATTCATCTAATATTGAGATTTCTTGAAAAAATGTACAAAAACGTTTTTTTTCTTATGGGAAATACGTGTTAAACTTCCCGGGGCTTGCGGCACCTCTGAATATTTAAATCCTTTTGCTGTCGAAAAATTTTTCCATCTCCTTAGACTTTGCCTCACTATATACAGCTGCTGAAAACCTGTACTTCTATGGAGATGATTGATTTTTTAAAATGAAAATTTAAAAAAAAATTTACTTAAGGCGGCCCTACTGGCCTTGAAGAACACATTCTCATTACAATACTCGCCATCGATATCCACATCGCCCATAGTTTGGCTAGAAAATTGAATTTTTCATTGTTTGAAAAGCGTTGTCGCGAATGAGACCAAAAATATATCTTCTTCTTGTTGAAAAATGGTCAACGGTAAATTTGTCGAATTTTTAAAGGTGAATGGTTTTTGTCAAGATTTCATGATATTCGCGTAAATCAATTCTCACATAAACCAATACCTTCTCATTCTAAGTGGGGAGGTAATATTTTTTTGAAAATAGGAAAATTCATTTTGTGCCTTAACTGTATGGAATAGGAAAAAAGTGTATGTGAACAAGATTGTTTACTTAAAAAAAAATCTACAAATTTGTTATCAACTGTTTTATGGTGGGGCCCGCAGCTTTTATTTTATTGACGAAAATGAGATTGGAAATTAGAAACGGCCGCGCCACGCTTAAAAACCCAGCTCCCGTCCGATCATTGAAGTTCAGCAGCGTTGGGCGCAGTTGATATTTGGATGGGTAACCGTTCGGGATTACTGCGTGCTTTTGGCATGTACGCGGGAGACTTTTTTCTTCCCGTTTATCCATCTCAACCAACAATAACTCTTTACGAGATAGAAAAAAAAGTTCTGATGCAAAATTGTTCACTCTAACATGGTCTACAAAAAAAAACATTTCAAATAGATAAGTCACGTTTTATTAGGATGAAAAAAAGACTATTTGAATTTATTTGTGTCAAGATCAATGCTCATGATGAATTGTAATTTCGAGAAGTCCTTTATGTATAGAAGACTTCCGTTTAGCTGAACTCTCGTTTAGCTGAACTTCCATTTACCTGAACGCTTCCACGCTCGTTTAGCTGAACTCGAATGGTCCCCTCTACCCCCAGAAGAGAGCAACTGACGGTAGCAACCAATTAGAAGTCACCTCTAGAAACACCCATGCGGAGAGGGACAGTGGTGGGAATTTCTCCCTAGTTCAGCTAAACGAATGTTCACATCGCGTAGCGGTTTAGCTAAACGGGAGTCTTCTCTAGTTACATGAAATTATATATGGAATATTTAATACGTAAGTCGTTTTGCGCAAAATTTAAAACTAATAATTTATCTAGGGTGGAGCGCGAGATTCGATAGACGCGCGTCCTAAGCGCGCTCAAACTTGTGAGCGATAAGAATGTGCCTGCGCAGCGAGAAGATTTTCTTTGTCTGAATAATGAGGTGAATTTTTTTCCAGTTATGCGCAAATTTTCCCAAATTATCTTTGCATATTCCAAGATCTAAAAATTTGAACATGTCTTTCTTTCATCCTTTTTTTTCGTTGTTCCTTCATTTCTTAAATGACTTTCACATTCATATGCAACTGTTTTTGTGCTAATTATTGATTCCATAGATCAAATTACTATCTCCAGAAACAATTCAGGTCACATTCCTTTCTCTTCTGATAAAAATGCAGTTAAGATTACATATCTTATTTTACATAGTTTAATAAAAATAAAATTCCAGAGAAGTTGGAATGAAAGTGTGAAAGTCTATTTATGCTTCTTGTTGTGAGCATTCTTTCTGTTTTAACCTTTCCCATCATATTTTATGATATTTTAGAGATCGAGCATGTATGACAGTTGTTTTAACCCATATAGATAGTTGCTGCTTGATTTACGCGCAAAAAGTGCATAATGCAGGTTAAAGTGATAACGGACTTGAAATGAAAGGTGGGAAAAGTGCGTCGAGAGACTTTCCATTAAACGGAAGAGTCTGGAATCTGGATCCTCTGACATCTCATGCAATCTCTACATTAGATCATCCTTGTTGCCGCCACGTATGTAACTGGGTTACGGAGATCGTACCTGAACATGCAGAGTTATCACGACATATTGCGAAATTGTCGTAGCTCCTTCAAATGTTAATAGCTATATATTGATAAGGTCGCACTTCTGGTAATCTGCAACACGTTTTATGCGATCTGCGTAGTTCTCTTCCTGATCTTATTACATAGTTCATAACTCAATTTCACTGTTCAACACAATGCGATACATGTGACCCTGGAACAGAAGATATTGCTTTTTCGGAATGAAATTTCATACTTCATTTGAATCTTATTACCACGGTGAGCTTGGATAAGGCTTTACCCGAAAATTCTCCCAATCAAATTCCTTTCCAAATTTCTTTTGCGTCATCAAAATTAACTAATTTCAGCCAAAACCGAAAATAATCTGTGAAAGGAATTGAAAGAAAACTCGTTTTTTCTCAACTTTTTTGAGGATGATTGTTCTTATCACGTCCAAAACAGACCTACAGTCACAATTTTGGACTGGAAATTTTCGGTTGCTCATCGTGAACAACAATTGCTCTATTATACTGCAGAAAAGTGTAATATCGATGTTTTATCATTTGAAGAAATGCAAAAAACCGCGTTTTGCACTGGTTTTTATAGAAAATCACTGAACATTTTACTTTTTCTGCATCTACTTTAATATCTAACGAAAAACTTGAAAAATTCGACGCAAACTGATTTTTGAATAAATTTTCTATCTTAAGTTAGAAGAAAGATATGGCTTTTAGAACACGACGAAGTGAAAAGGAAAAAAGTAGGCAGCGTATTATTTGCTCTATATCTTTGTGAGGATAAAGAAAATCGCAAATCATACCGAATACTCTTTTCAAGTAGACTAAATTTATGGCAAAACCGTTAATATTTCAATAAAATTTAATATTTCAGATGCGAGATGTAACAAACTGTACATAGTTGTGTCCGCTTGCAGCTCGATTGGCGCAGTCGCAGCACTAATTTTTTTCGAGTTCACCAACATATTGGTGCAATTTCGAATAAAAACCTACCTCATATGATGAGAAAGGAATTCACAGTTAGTAATGCGTGTCTTTGAAACATGAGGTAGGAACGGAGTTTCGAATGCTCGCTAAGAAGAAGGTTGTACGTATATACGCATTCGGAACTCCGTTCCTACCTCATGTTTCGAATACCCGCATTACTTTTATATAATTATTTGAGGGACGTTCATATTCAGTATTTGTTAAGCGACGGAAGGAACATTGTTCTTTCATTGAACTTTCTTGTAAAACTGATAACAATAATTTAATTTAATTTAAGACCAATGAGATCGAGATTGGGATCGTTGACGCTTCTCTTTCATGTCACATTTACAAGGCAATTTTTGCACAATTTTCCACCAGCTTATGTACATTCAAAAATCCTTTATAATTATCAGTTGAACAAAGCTTGAATCGCAAAAATTGGACCATTTTTACTTATGTAACGAAATGATAATGAAATAGCAAAGATCGCAAAAGTAGACAGATTTTTGCGATTCAAACTTCGTTGTAGAGCTAATAACAATAAGGTATCAATAAGGTAACTTCGTTCCAAGAATGAACAGCTAGAATGATAAGAACAAATGAATGTCGTAAGAAGAAAACGTAAGACATACGACGCCAAAATGCAGAAGACAAGATATCATGAAGAAAACAGAAAGTTCGTTTGTTTTTTATGCTTGAGCAAAAGTCAAACTATGCACCCGATAAAAGGCGCATTATGTTCTATGTAAATCGGCATAGAAATGACCTAACAAAAGAAGTGCAGCTTCAAAAGTATAGCAAATTTGCACCAATAAAGAAAACTGCATGAATGACTTCTACTTCTACTTGTCATTTGTGATTCGTCCATATTAGCGCGCAAAAATTCGTTACGGTTGAATCCTGTTCGTGACACGAGTGTGAATGGAACTGGTAAGTTATTAATTTGTGCAAAGACGAACTTTTATTTAGTGCCCATATTGCCTAAAAAATCACGAAATTTACTTCAATTTTTTTGTTGACGAAGTACTGTCATTTTTATTGTAGAAAAAACTTTTTAAAAAAATCAAATTTGTCACTTTTCAACCACATGGGGGCGAAACCCTTCAAGTCGTCTTTAGGACGGAAAATATTTGAAACATAGCTAAGAAACCAATATTTTCAGCGGATGACTTTTTGAAACTTCCGACAAGCTCACATTTGAGACAGAGTAAGACATTTGGTACAGCAAAGGCTTCGCGTCATATACTTTCCCGAAAAATAAAGGACGCGAAGTACGACGGATACCGAGATTGTTCCGCAGTGCAATAATCAAGAAGGTCTGATTCAACACATTGCCAAAAAACGTGGAGTTTCTGATTTCCATCTGTAATTTGGGTTAGATGGAGGTGGGAATTTTTTCAAGCTTTGTTTATCAATACAATCGAATATTGGAGCACAGCTCGTAAAGGAGAAG
>WSXT02090346.1:0-12867 GCA_011762715.2 Neuroterus valhalla
CTAAACTCGCAATCTAAATCATGACAAACGAATAATAATTACCAAATAAATATTTATATATTATAAAAAATATTCCTTTTTCTCAGTCGGATTTATAAACAGGCGTTTCTTCTTCAATAATAATAATAATAATAATAATGATAGAAATGAGAAAAATTAAAAGACCAAAAAAATTTCAAATATAATCCTGACATTCATTTTTCTACTTATTATTTTTTCTTGCTGTGAAGAATAGACTTTTTCAACAAATTAAATTCTAAACTCGGCATCTAAATCAGGACAAACAAATAATAATTATCAAATAAATATATAATAAAGAATGTTCCTCTTTTTTAGTCTGATTTATAAACAGGCGTTTCTTCTTTCTCAATAATAATAATAATAATAATAATGATAGAAATGAGAAAAATGAAAAGACCAAAAAATTTCAGTAATCCTGATATTTATTTTTCTACTTATTATTTTTTCTTGCTTTGAAGAATATACTTTTTGAACAAATTAAATTCTAAGCTCGCAATCTTAATCATGTCAAACAAATAATAATTATCAAATTACTATTTATATGTAATAAGAAATGTTACTCTTTTTCAGTCTGATATATAAACAGGCGTTTCTTCTTCAATAATATTAATAATAATAATAATATTAATAATAATAATAATAATAATAATAATGATAGAAATGAGAAAAATGGAAAGACCAAAAAAATTTCAGTAATCCTGATATTCATTTTTCTACTTATTATTTTTTCTTGCTGTGAAGAATATACTTTTTAAACAAATTAAATTCTAAGCTCGGAATCTATATCATGTCAAACAAATAAAAATTATCAAATAAATATTTATATATAATAAAAAATGTTCCCCTTTTTCAGTCTGATTTATGAGCAGGCGTTTCTTCTTTAATAATAATAATATCGAGAATAATAGAAATGAGAAAAATGAAAAGACCAAAAAAATTTCAAATATAATCCTGATATTCATTTTTCTACTTACTATTTTTTCTTGCTGTGAAGAATATACTTTTTCAACAATTTAAATTCTAAACTCGCAATCTAAATCATGCCAAACATATAATAATTATCGAAGGAATATTTATATATAAAAAAAAATGTTCTTCTTTTTCAGTTGAATTTATGAACAGACGTTTCTAGGGATTGTTTAACAAAAATGAAATTGAGGGTGATTGTCTTTATTTGAAGAAATTTATAAAATAACATAATTTCTTACCGACATTGCTCGCTTCTTGGGTTTTTCATTTGTATCACCTGACATTTTTTTTTCTGCTGACTTATTCAGAATAACTATAAGATGTGTCGACGTGTGCCTTTTTTTGCAGGTCAGCTTTGATCGCAAAGAGAATCAGGAACTCGTGGCATATGTCACCATGTGTGTATGACAGAACTATTCCTGAATCAATTAAAGGCACCACTAAAACTTTCACTAAACTTTCACTGAAAGAAATCACAATTCCTGACAATCACTGTAAAAGAAAAATTCAAAAATAAATGCATCACTTAGAACCAACTTTGATTATTGCCCTTACAGTGCAACGACAGGATAATGTTTATAAAGTGCAAATTAATCGAAACTATATACTTGCAAACTAAAATTTAGTATACCCGGGTTCTAGATTTATCTGTTCGTCCCTGCAATGTCCGCGATAATGAAATCCGGCTCATATATCGACCCGTAAATAATTCACGATCTTAAATTTTCGGTGTGATAATTTCAGAGAAATTCACGATGATTAGAGTAAATTTGGAAAAAATTCTGTTTACTAGTTCTGGATTGGAAAATTTGAAAAAAAACAACCGTAATAATAAAAGGGGCTGAGGGGCGACGCCGACTGACACTTGGCGTCGAAATTTTTTATTATGGGTCACATGGCTGGCATGGCTGGGTCACTGGACTCACTGGACTCCATTCTCAAATATGACCCACTTGATGAACCATAAATCCAGATGGCGAGGATGTCGACTTGTAGGTTCAAACTCATTTTTCATTGATTTTTGGATAGTAATCTAGAATCCAGAGCGTTATTATTTGGAAAATGTAACTATTCATTTTTTTTCTGTAATAATCCGAGAAGATTATTTTATGAAGAGAAAAGGGGCCGAAATTTGTTACATTGATTTCTAAGCGCCATCTAGTCTATGGATTCAGTGATCCCAACTTTAGCATGTAGACGTCCTGCGCTTGCGCCAGAGGCATGAGAGGAACACGTCACAACAAGCCGTTACCATGGCAATAATAAGTCGCGCCGTGTTTCTCTTATGCGTTCTAGCGCAAGCGCAGTATGCTTACATGCCAAAGTTGGGATCACTGTCAATCTTTGTCATTGTCTAGACTACATATTCGAATTTAGTTCTTGACTTCGCCACTCAAATTACGTTTGTAGAATGCGGGACAATTTGAATGATAAGAGAAATTGTTTTTGAATTTATTAAATTTTTTTATGTATTCCAAATTTTTTACAAAATTCCTTTAAGGAAAATGTGGGGTGTACATTGGAGCGATATAAAGTTTTTACATTATTTGATAATAACATAATTCATTAACGATGGTAGATTATTTCGGATCTACCAGTATTTCCAAGTTCAATGTAAAACATGGTAGTGCTGGGATCACTCGATGAATAAAAAACATCGTCTTCTGCTTTTGCAAATTTTTTTTCAGGAGATGAACGCACTGCGTATAAAGGACTCTTCACATTTCCAAAAACTTCTTCCAGTTTCCCCAAAAAAAGGAAATTTTCGGTACCCTTGCCGACCTTTGAATTTTTAATAAATAAATTGGTACCAACATTCAATAATGAATTTTTTATTAGTGCCGGTTGTACCAAAACAGTGAACAAATTCTGGAATAATTAAAAACTTCTTAAAAATAAAGAAAAAGTTATCAAGAGTTTAATATGAAGAAACTGTTGACCAAATTGAACAAAATTCGAAGCATAAATATAATAAAATCTCCAATTACCGGAATAACAGAAATTATTTTCCCTGCCAAGGAAAATCGATCGCCTCTCGATCCAGATTCAGTCGCATTTGTAGTAATTGGATAAATTTTCATTTCCTTCGATTTCTTTAATTCATCCATGGATAATTTTAATTCAGAAAATAAATCTGCGATTTGACCTCTGTTGATTTTTAATTTGATTCAATTGGTTATTTCGATTTAGAAGCTATCAACGATAAATATATTTAAATATATTTTCAGAGGGAAATATAATATTGACATTGATAGGACATGAACAGTAAAAGATAATTTTGGAATCAATTATCACTTATTTTGGTTAATTATCAAATTTACCAAAAATCATACAAATATTATTTGATAATTAATTAATTGAATATCTGGTCGAAAACTAAATTCTTTTAAATTATGTTATTTAATTTAATTTCATTATAAGAAAATCGATAATAAACAATATCAATGATTTCAAGAACACTCACTGGTAATTTTGATTCCTTTCCAAATTTGACCTTTCAGGATCATTTTGAACGGAATTCGCTCCTACTTTCTCTCCAAAAACTAATGCCTCTTGATTTGATAACGACAAATCAATTTTTTCTGCCATAATTTTTTAATCAAATCTTTTAGTTACTTCTAGATAATTCTGAATAAGTTGTATCTTCAAAAGAACGGTTTTTCTGTTTACAAATTACTGGTATCACATTACCTTTGGAATAACTGATTGACCTTCAAAGTAGGCGGAAGTTTATTTAAAAATGAGTCAAATTACAAAGTAAAATTCAAATCCCCTTAATACATTAGTCTTGGTTTCCAATTAGATTGAATTAAATTTACTCACACTCATATCGAAGAAAAAAATAGATTTGCATGCAAAATAATAACATTTGACAATGAATATCAATAATTTGTAATAAATTTTATTTAAAATTCATGTTTTCGTTTGTTTGGACGAAAATTGAAAATTAAACTATAGGGGTCAAAAGTATTTCTATAAAATTTGAAAATTTGTTCCAACTAATCAAAAACGGAGCAAAAAGTAATTTCTGATTCATGATTCATAAATAATATCTTTATGATTTGATTATTATTAAAATTATCCTCCTACGAAAAGAAATTTGAATCAGATTTGAATCTGGAAAGATAAAAAATGGCCGCAAAGCGAATGTATGTTTTGAGTTGACTTAACCTCAAAATCTATTATTTTATAGAAAAAGTTGTCAATCTTCGAGGATTATATATAGTTAAAATATGTTTAAGAGGATTATAAACAGTGCCTGTTTTCGGAAAAGTCGAATATTAAAGGATGCTTCCAAAGAAATAGGAAGCAGAAATTACAGCCAGGTATGAAATTTATCCTTTCAGGTTAGGTTTTGCAAGATTGTAAAAATTTAAATTTTAAAAACTTTGAAACATTTCTTCTGCATTTTTAACTGAAAATCATTTTTTATGATTTTAAATTGTTATGGATACTAGATTTTAATATCATTCTTATCTTTCCAATATGATTCTCGGGAGCGGGAAAATTTCTCTACTTGAATTTAAGAACAATTTTAAATCTATTTTATTTATACATGGAAAGAAAAAACAATTTTGTGGAAACATTATACTCTTCAGCAAAATACAGCTAAAGAATAAAATCGATTGTCAGTCTTTATTTTGAATAAATAGGGCAAATAAATTCCATCTATATATTAAATATACATTGAATAGATAATTGAACGAGTAGTTATTCATTCTTTTAAGATAAAAAAATATCTCACTCCTCTTCCAATGCTGGAAAAAATGTCAAGAAAACGGAATTTCCCTCTCTAAATGCAATAAATATATAAAAAACAAAATCTCATTCCTTATAACGCAATAAAAGTGTGAAAAATCAACAATAAATGCCCTTTTCCACTGAGGGAAAAAAATGTGCTCCCTTCAAATGTAATAAAAATGTTAGAAGTAAAAAATGTCTTGATTCCAATGCTGAAAGGAATTGAAAACTTAAATTTCGTATTCCGAACTGAGTAGAAGTGTTAAGAATAAACAAAATTCCACTATCTGGTTTGGGAAAAAATATGAATGGATTATAGAGTTGAATCAGTAGAAAATCAAATAATTTAATAAAATTCCAAGAATTAAGCAATAGTTTTTTTAGGACCAAAAAATTTCTTACCCCAAGAGAATATTTTCCGGGATTCAACCAACAGGAAATGTGCATTTGGGCAATTATTTAGGAGCGATTCAGAATTGGGTCGATTTACAAAATTCAGGAGAAGATGTGATTTGGAGTATTGTCGACATGCACTCGATTACTTTACCACAAGTAAGAAAGAATATATACTTTTCTGTTAATTTATCACTCAATTTACAGTCAGTGCAATTTTTAATTTTCTTCTATATTCCATTCATGTCTAATTAACTAGAGAAGAAATATTTTCGTGATTTTAGGATCCGAAGGAACTGAAGAAAAGTATTTTTTCGATGACTGCTACTTTATTGGCTTGTGGTGTTGATCCTGAAAAAAGTATATTATTCCAACAATCCACGGTTCCAATGCACGCAGAATTATGTTGGATCCTTGGATCAATCACAACAATTCCGAGACTTGGTCGTTTGCCTCAATATAAAGAAAAAAGTGCGACAGTTAAAGACGTTCCTCTAGCTTTATTTATTTACCCGGTTCTGCAAGCTGCTGATATTTTAATTTATAAGTAAGCAAGAAAATTAGAAGTGATTTTCAAAACTATTTTTTCATATTTTAAAACTTTATGTTGATAATTCCAGAGCAACACACGTACCGGTTGGAGAAGATCAAGTCCAGCATTTAGAATTGTGTCAGGATTTAGCCAGGAAATTTAATAACACTTTTGGGGAAACTTTTCCAGTTCCGCAAACGATCATAAGTAGTAAGTAATTTCGAAAATTATATTGTTTCCACGAATTTATGTTTCTATTCATGATTTCAGATGATGCGAAACGGATAAAATCTCTACGTGATCCCAGTACTAAAATGTCGAAATCTTGTCCGGATTCTAAAAGCAGATTAGATCTGATTGACGAGCCAACAGTTTTGTTGAATAAGGTGAAAAAATCGGTTACAGATTTTACATCTGAAGTTACTTATGATCCAGATAAAAGACCAGGAGTTTCGAATTTGATAAAAATCCATTCTCTTCTCACTGGGAAATCTCCAGAGAAAATTTGTGAAGAAGTCCAAGGAATCGATACTGGAAGGTATTTATTTTTCTAATCTATATCACAAGTTTCTTAAATATGCCAGGACAAACGTTCTCTCAACAATTTTTGCCCGTTGAAAACAATAATTATTATCATACTTTTTCATCCTAGCGTGAGGTGCCATATTATTCTCACATTCGCAAAAAAAAAGTATTGAAAAATTCAAAATTAACGAAAAAGCGCTCGTTTCCTGAAAATTAACTTTTGTTTCAAATTTGCAAGACAAAAAAATAGAAAATCAGAATTTATTCCCTTCAAATCGATTGAAATATTTATAAAATTGTTATAAATTAGAAAATTCGCTCTTCCAGCCGAAAACAAAAATTAAAAACTCAAATTTCCTTCATCACAACTCAATAAAAATGTTTTCAATAGTGAACCTTGAAAAGAATACTCTAAAAAGTATTTCAATTTGAATTTCTAAATTCAACAATTGAAAACTTTTGAAATCCAATTCGGAAAATGAATATAAACTCAAAAAATTAACAAAATAGCGACAATTTTTCTGAGAATTATATTTATAATCATCTAGAAGTGTACGCAACTGAGTTCATAATTCGGTTCGCATATTCATTGTTTCACGATGTTTTTTATTCCTTTTATTTTAAAATTGTTTGATTTATAATTTGGAGTTGAGGAATACATATTAGGAGTAGAATGAAATAATGTTAAATTGATAATACATGGAGTGTATACAAGTTTTGAATAATTTGTTTCTGTTTCCAAAATTGGATAGTTTCGAACTGAACTCTCGAAACTTATTAATTTTTTATCATAAACATCTAGAATCGAACCATTCTGAACAATTCTTTTTTTCAAATATTCGAAATTGTATATCAGATCGAAAATTTGAAAATGCGACAATATTATGATTATTTTTAGAAAGATTCTAATTTGAAAATAACATTAAATATTTGGAAATTTCAACCTACAATAACTTGAAATCGAATAATTTCAATTGGAGAAAATTTAAAATTTAATCAGTTCTGGATAAAAGAGTTCGAAAATGATAATAAAAAAGTTTCTGTCTGATTTTGAAATTCAGTGGGTTTGAAATTGTCCATTTTTGGAGAAAAAATTATTTCAAAATAATAGGAATTAGAATCATATCATTTTTAAGTAGAAGCGTTCAAAATTGAATAAATTTATATTTATATTTCAAAGATAAGATAATTTGAAGAAAAATGTTTTCAAATAATTTCAAATTAGGCGAGTGTTTAAAATCAAACAATTTACAGTTCAGAGCGTATAAAGATTGAAAATATGACGATAAGCATTCAAATTCTTTCAATTGAAATTAAAGAAATTCAACCTAACCATTTTCAGAATTTTTAAGTTTCTAATTAACTTCAGAATTATGAAGTTTTGAATAATTTGTTGTTGCCCCAAATTAAATAGTTTTGGATGGAAAATTTTTGTAATTAATATTTTTTTATTGATAAAACGTTTAGATTTAAACAAATATACACTATTCTGAAATAAAAAGATTTAAAATGGTATATAAGGTTTGAATTTTGAAAATTGTATGATTTCAAATTTTAAAGGATTTAAGGTTCAATCATTTGAATTCGAAAAGCTGCTGAATTGAAGAGTTTGCAATGGTTTATTTATTACTTGAAATCGCATAATTTGAAATTGAATTAGTTCTAAATGAGAGAGTTCGAAAATGATGATGTAAGAAGTTTCTTTCTGATTTTGAAATTCAGTGGATTTAAAGTTGAACATTCTGAAAAAGAGGATCATTTGTAATTGATAGAAATTGAATTTGTATCGTTTCCATTCAAAAGCGTTCAATATTGAATAATATTTAAGGTTTAAATTGTGAAAATATGGCTTTTTCAAATGAAGTGAGTTTAAATAACTTCAAATTCATAAAATGTTTGGAATTGAACAATTTACAGCTACAGGCGTTCGAAATTTTAAGGTATGACATTTAGCATTAAAATTCTTTCAATTTGTATCTAATTAATCTTATCAATTGTATGCTATTGCTATTCAGTTATATTTTGAAAGAATATATATATTGTTGGAAATACTCAAAAAGAAGGTGCAAAATATCTAGAAGCAGAAAACGAACGTCTTCTGGAACTCTTCGAAGAGAATAATTCTGTAAAAACTCTTTTCCGTATCTTCCATATTTTTTAAATTTCTGATTTGATTATTTTTATGGATACACAAAACTAATATTGAATTTACTATTAGCAAACTTAACAAAAAATCTCTTTCCAGATACAAACTCGAGCTAGCAGACGTCGTAATCGAAAAGTTGAATCCGATTCGAGAGCGAATACTACAATTGATTTCCGAAAAACAATACTTGGAGCAAGTATTGAAAGAAGGGGCCGCGAAAGCAGCGGCGATTGCAACTCCGAATTCGTTTGACGTTCGCGAGAAAATTGGTTTTGGTAATGAGAACATGACTCTAGAAATGCCAAGGAGCTTGGGAGAAAAAAGAGCCTGAAATATGTCAACACAATTTGTAAAACTTTATTTTTAAGAGTAAAATTAACGATACTTTGTACAAAGCCTTATTTGAATATAACTTAGTGCTTAATTCATGTCAACGACTAGTTTTCCACGCAAATGTCCCTGGGCGATCCTTTCATAAGCCCGAGGTAATTCCTGGAAAGGGTAAACCTTCTTCACGACCGACACAAGCTGCAAAATAAGGAGTTTTTTAAATACTCTTATTTGTATTAAATTAGAAAATTTTAATGTTCACCTGTCCATTTTCAACTAATTTCTGGAGCTCATTGAGTCCAGTTCTCGAGGGAGCGAAAAAGCCCCACTTAACCAATCCCTTATTTTCTTTTGATGGAAAATTATATTTGACAAAATCTCCGACATTTTTCACTGTTCCAGAAATGAATCCACGTTCGTCGATATTTTTTAGCAGAGGGGAGTTCAGAGTTATGTAAGTATAATGCGGATACCCTTTCGCTTTTATGACATCCGGTCCTTGATTGGCGCAATCGAGAATTATGTCGTAGCTAAAACATTGTTTTTCGATTTGACAAAATGAATCTTTTTCCCAATCATACAATAATTTCATGACTTACGGTCCTTCACAAATCAGTTTCTCGTCAGCACGATCATCTTTGTAATCTATAACAACATTGGCTCCTATTTTTTCCAAAACATTCACAGCGTCGCTGCTGCAAGTTGTTATTACCTAATGAGAAAAAATTATATATATAATAATATATAATAAACAGGTCTTGAAAGTCGCAATATTAAATTCATGAACTGTAATTATAGAAATATATCAAGAGGCAATAAATTAAAAATTTTTAATTGGACACATATCAGTATATTTACTTAAATTTGTATTATCCTTTTTCAACAAAATCATAGTTGTGATACGCGGGCGGTATTATGTTATCTTTACATAGACTTAACAAATCTTTCAGTTTATGATTGGGAAGACTTTGGAGTTGTAGGCTTTACGAATATTGTACTTTTTTTTACAGGATAAAACAAATTTCAACTTAACCGTTGATTTGTCAAGCCAAAAAACAATTTTTCGACATAATAGTTCAATTTTTAGCCCGAAGATTTGAACTTTGAACAAAAAATATTCAATTCTGGAGCCAAAAAGACGAATTTTTCCGAAACCGGAAAACTTTAATTCCTAACCGAGTTGGTGGATTTTCACATGAAATAGTCGAACTTTGAACCTACAACGATGCATTTCTTTAAATTAGTTCGCTTTTCAAATAAAAAGGATGAGTTTTCGCCAAAATGTTTCAATTTTTATCCAAATTAGTACATTTTCGACCAAACAAGTTTAATCCTTCACTGAGCAGTTGCAATTCCTTGGTGATAAAGATGAATTTTTGAATGAATAAAACAATGCTGAACAAAAGAGTTAACTTTATCGCCAAATTGTTGAATTTTCAAAAAAATTGTTAAATTCTCAACAGAAAAAGGATGAATGCTAAAAGAATAATAAAAAAAATGTATATATAAACTGAAGATTATTTTAATATTGTACAATATAGTATAATTTTGAACCAAAAAGCTAAATTTTCATGAAGAAATATCAATTTTGGACCAAGAAAATAAATTTTTCCATCAAAACAGGCGATTTATGAAGTAGAAAAATTAAAGCTGATATGCTAACCAGATTTTATTTAAAAAGGAACGAGACCAGATGATTTTTACGAAACAATTGCATTTTCGAGCTACAGGACAAATTCGCTACAAAAAACTTCATTTTTCAAAATAGTACATAAATTTTGATACAAATAGTTCAATGTTCAAATTCAAATGTTCAATTATCATCCGAAACTGAGAAATTACATCTTAAGGTTGGAGAGGAATGTTCAGAAAAATATCGGAATTTATTATTAAATTAATTTAAATTAAATCTTCAAGTACAAAAACTAAATTTTTAACAAAAAATTAGTTCAAGTTTCTATAAGTACATTCAATTTTCGCTGAAAAATCTTGATTCCTAAGGATTAATTTAGTATTTCAAGAGAAGTTTTAACAAAATAGGTGACCTCAACCAAGATAGAATAATCTTTACCCAATATTGCAATTTAATGAGAAAATATAAAAATTCCACTAAAAGAGATCAATTTTCAAACAGAAAAAAAAAGAAATTCCAAGGAAGATGAGTTTCTACTCTAAAATTTGTTTATCAACTCATAGAAGAGAAAGGTTAACTTCATTGTAGAATTTTGAAGCAAAAAAGACGAATTTTCTACGAATTTTCAACGATGAAAGTAAATCTTCCAAGAAGAAGATTGATTGTCAAATAGAAAATGGAACAGTAATATTTTGAGTTTGAAAACCCAATTTCATACCAGACATAAGAGTTTTAAAATTGAGCAAAGAATCATTAACTGAAAGAGTTGAATATTCAAACAGATGAATTAATTTTTAGCAAAAAAGATCAATTATTGTCAACCGAAATTTTAATACTCAAATTTTGAATTAAACCAAATAAATGAATTTTTAACTACAACTATGGAATTTTCACTTGGAATAAGTTCAATTTTCAGTCGAAAAAAACTACTTATAACCAGAAAAAATGAGCTTGTATCTAAAAAAGCAAATTTCAAACAAATCCATTTTGAAGCAAAATGATGAATCTTCAAATAAAATCGTAAATGTTTAACTGAAGCAGTTGAATTTTAAACCCGAAAGACGAGTTTTTACCTGAAATGATGAACCCTCTACTAGAATAGTTGAAATTTCGACCAAAAATTAATTTTTAACCAAAAAATACCATTTTTTATAAAATGGTTGAATTTTGAACTATAAGAGATAATCGTTTTCAACCAAAAATAGAAAAGTAACATTCAAGTCTTAAAAATTAATTTTGAACCAAACATAAGAGTTTTCAACCAGAAGAATTTTCGGCTGATATGAAAATATTTAACTGTTTAACTTGGATTGTTAACCGTAAAGAAGGGCTTGCCAACAAAAGAAGTAACTTTCGAAGAAAAAGATAATTTCTTACAAAAAATCCGTTTTTTCAACAAAATATAAGAGTTGTCAGCGAAATAATTGAATTTTTAATTCAAACAAGAAAAGTAACTTTCGGAGAAAAAGATAATTTCATACAAAAAATACATTTTTTCAACAAAATTATTTCGCTTTCAGCGAAATAATTGAATTTCCAATCCAAACAAGAAAAGTAACTTTCGGAAAAAGACCATTTTACACCAAAAATTAATTTTTTCAACAAAATATAAGAGTTGTCAGCGAAATAATTGAATTTTTAATTCAAACAAGAATAGTAACTTTCGGAGAAAAAGATAATTTCATACAAAAAATACATTTTTTCAACAAAATATAAGAGTTTTCAGCGAAATAATTGAATTTTCAATTCAAACAAAAAAAGTAACCTTCGAGAAAAAGATAATTTCATACAAAAAATCCAATTTTCAAACAAAAAATAAGAGTTTTTAGCGAAATAATTGAAATTTTTAATTCAAACAAGAAATGTAACTTTAGGAGAAAAAAATTTCAACGAAATATGAGAATTTCCAACGAACTAATTAATCAATCCATGAAGACGAATATTCATCCAAATAGAAAAATTTTGAACTAGGAAAGGTCATTTTCCAGTAAGTATAAAGCAGTTTAATTTCTAGTTAGAGAAATCAATTCTCAACCAAGCTGATGGATTCTCAGGTAAAATGATGAATCTTTAACTGGAATAAATGTATTTTATGCGAAAAAGGTGAATTTTCAACCATAAAGAATAATTTTCTACAAAAGAGGCGAATTTTCACCCGAGGAAATGAATTCTGAAAGAAATAGTTTAATTTTTAAATTCAAAAAACAATATGCAACTAATTACTTGAATCTTCACTAAAAACAGATGAATTGATTTTCAACAAAGTAGTCACATTTTCAATCGGAGGTGGATTTTATATTAAAATAATGCACCTTCAACAAAAAAGTGTAATTTCCGACAAAAGAAATAAATTTTCAACCAAGTAGTTGATTTCCTAACCAAAACAGGATGAATTCGCAATGAACAATGTGAAAAAGTTATCTATTATAATTTAGACATATTTCTCATTCGAAATACTACTTATCCTACTCTAATAACTGTTTGAGGTACTTTCTTCCTTCAAAATTATGAAGAGGGGACTTTCAAATTTTGAAGAATTTTGAATGGGAAGAGCAATTTTCTGAATTTCGTCTTTTC
>WSXT02090346.1:12877-26023 GCA_011762715.2 Neuroterus valhalla
AGTATTCGACCTCCCTGTCTCAAGTCAGATGAATAAGGAGAAAGCAAATAAAACATGAAAAAAAATACATTTTTTTTTGTTGAAAAAATTGATAAAATGATTCGTCCTGTATATTTGGGTTATCATCAATTCCATTATACAAACTTCGGTCAGCTAAATAAATCTCAAAAAGCAATAAATTTTGAAAAGGTTTTTTTATAATGGAAAAAAATGCAAATTCTTGCTCTCATAAAGTATATAGATATAAAAAATTTTCAGAATCAGACTAAAGGAACATTACATCCGCCAAATCAAATCATGAGATATCTTTTCAATTCATAGAAAGAAAGCAGTCATTTCTCGTATTTTAACGGTAAAATTTTAAATTGTCTAGGTTGAGTCAAGAAAATTCTCGGGTTTTAATCACACTTTTTCCAATCCGAAGGCATGTTATTTGCCTATTCCAAAATCGGTAGGACATACTAAATTTAACAAAGCAATTTTATATTGCTCAATTTCTACAAGGTACATTTTTTGAATTCTTTAATTTGAAAACTTTCGTCACCCAATCGTATATAATAATAAAAAAAGGTAGTTATTCCTAACTTTCAAATATTTTTTCATACTAACGTGCATATTCCAGGCCTTCAGCATCTGAATTGCCAAAGTTCCGACACCTCCGGAACCGCCAAGGACCAAAACTCTTTTGTTCCTTCTTGCCGCAACTGCCGTTTTGTAATACAAACCTCCGGATAACCAGAGAGCTGACCAAGCAGTTAATCCTGCGTAGGGGATGCTCGCAGCTTCAATATAGGAAATATTGTTTGGCCGAAGATTAACCTTAAAAAACAATAGAACTGTGGATTAGAAAGAATCAATTTTTCTTTCAGGAATTGAGATATGTAATTGAAACTGGTGAATTAAATGGGAGACATTAGGGAACCTCTCAAGGTGCAGTCTCAGAAATTTCCTTTCAGCGATAAAGGAACACTTTTACGGTTAAAATACAATCGTTTGTGAATTAGAGCTGGAAACAGATACTTTAACGGTTAATGTGCGAGTCGTTTAACTAAAAATCGTTTGAACGATAAGCGACTCTACTTTAACGCATAGGAGATGCAGTTTAACGGATGAAGTTTGACGTACTTTTACCGTAAAACTATTTGGGAGAATCGAATCGTTCAAGGTTGCATGTATGCGCGCATGCGTGGAATAGAAACACCATGCTTTTAGAATGCAATCCTTTCACAATTAAAGTGCATACTTTTAGCGTTAATCAAAGAATCGTTTTACGGTAAAAGTGATAATCTTCTAAAGATGAAAGTGCGTGACTTTATATTTCAGATGACATCATTTCAGCGTTAAACTAGATCGTTTAAGAGTGAAAAGAATTTGCTTTTAAAGTATCTTACTCAAACGTTTCCCGGTCATTTTCCGGTTCTTCACGGTCAAGTTTTTCAATTTTCCCGGTCAACTTATTTGACGCAAAACATCCTTTTACACAAAAGATCATACATTGCAAACTAAATCAATTTTGAGAAGAATATTCAGATTTTCAACAACAAAAAAAAAATTTTCAGCAAAAAATGGAACAATTAAACCTACAATTCAGAAAAGTCAATTTGGGATAACAAAAAAACCTTATTTTCAACAAAATAGTTCATTTTTCAACCCATGTGATGAATTTTCAAATAACATTATAAATCTCCAGCCACAACAGTTGAATTTTAGACCAATAAAGTGAATTTTCAACTAAAAAGATAAATACTTGAATGGAGAACTTCAATTTTCAACCATGAATATGATATGAATATTTAAACAAGAACATTCATTTCCAAATAGGAAGAGTAATTTTCCAAGGAAAAATACAATGTTTCAACAAAATAGTCGAATTTTAAACTCGAAAAAAATTATTTTCAACCAAAAATGAAACAGTTATATTTTTAATTCAAAAAATCAAGCATAAAAGTTTTATACTAAAACAAAGAATCTTCAACTGAAGGAATTGATTTTTAAAACAGATAAATAACTTTTACAGAAAGAGATAAATTGTCAGCGAAAATTTGAAAACTCATATTGGAAATTGAAAAAAAATGAATGTTTAACTGAACAAATGGAATTTGAACTAAAACTACGGAATTTGTAATTGGAATCAGTTAAATTTTCAGAAAAAAAGTTACTTATCACAAATAAAAAAACTAATTTCAACAAAATAAACGAACTTTTAACAAACAAAACAGACTATTTTTCAAATAAATTATAACATTTTTACAATAAATGATTAAAAATCAAATAAAATTTAACAAGAATATTTCAATTTTTGCCAAAAAATAATTTTCAACAAAAAAATACAATTTTTCACAGAATGGTTGAAATTCGAACCATAAAAATAAAAATTTTCAAACAAAATGGAATAGTGACATTTTTGGATTGAAAAATCAATTTTGAACCAAACATAAAGGTTTTCATCGAGATGAATGTTCGACTAAAATGAAAAATGTTTGACTGTATAACTAGAATTCTTAACCGTAAAGAAGAATTTTCGAAGAAGAATATTAACTTCCGAAGAAAAGATAATTTTCTACAAAAAATCGGTTTTTCAACAAAATATGTGAAGTTTCAACGAAATAACTAAATTTTCAATTCAAAAAGACAAATTTTCACCGAATTTTGAACTAGAAAAGATCAATTTTCCACCAAAAATGAAACAATTTAATTTTCAGTTGAAGTAATTGTTTTCCAACCAAACTGATGAATTCTAAGGTATAATGATGAATCTTCAACGGGAATAAATGTATTAAAAAAAAAAATGTATTTTTAACGAATAATATTAATTTCATACAAAAAGGCAAATTTTCCATGAAGTAAAGGAATGCTGAGAGAAATAGTTTAATTTCTAAATTCAAAAATCAATTTTCAACTACATACTTGAATTTCCAATAAAAAAAGATAAATTGATTTTTGACAAAGTTGTAACAATTTCAACCAGAGGTGAATTTGAATCAAAATAATGCAACTTTAACAAGAAAATTTGATTTTCAACAAACAATTTGAAATTCCGAACAAGTAGTTGATTTTTTAACTAAAAAAGGATGAATTTGCAATGAACAATTGAAACAAGCTTGAAGTATTTTTTTAATTTGAAATTAAGAAGAAGGAACTTTAAAATCGCGACGAATTTCGGATTGGAGGAACAATTTTCCAAAAGTCCTCTCTCTTCTGAATCCGAATTATAATTAGGTCAAGTAAATTTCCGGTTTTCTATTTAAATTTCCGGTCAAGTCGCCACCCTGGGTTTAATTATTGAAAGTACAGAAACACATTTTTCAGATAATTTTTTTATCTCAATTGAAGCTGAAGCTATAATGATTAATCAATTACATAAACATTTTTTCAAATTGATTCATTCGAAAATTGAAAGTGTATAAACTTAAAGTATTTCGCAAATAAAGTTCTCAGAACGATATTACAATTATATCAATTGTGAATAACCGTGCTCTCAAACGGATTTATTTCCAATTCAAAAATCTGATGTCAAATTAATAATATGGAAAACAGTACACTTTCCAATCAAAAGAATTTGCAGTTTCATACTTTTGATTTGAAAAGCTTCCGAATTAAACAGTTTAGGATGCTTACAAATTTTCATTGTTCAGAATTAAATAGTTCCAGATTAAATATCCGGAAATTTCGAACTAAAATTACTAAAGGAATTTTAAAACCGAAGGATTATAAATTTAATGAGTTCTAAACGACTGTGCGAAATGGGATATTTTCAAATGAAAAACCCTCAAATTCGGAGCATTAGAAATTTATTAAATTATTGAAATCATACAATTTCTAATTCAAAGTTGTAAAATAGGATAATAAGCGTTTAAAGTCTTTCAATTTGAAATTAAATTATTTCGAATAGATTCCTGTCAAAGATAAACATTTCTAAATTGATCTTTGAATTATAAAATTTTGAAAAATCTTCATTTAAAAACATTCAAGATTGTATAATATTTCATATTCAAAGTTTGAAAATGCACATTTTAAATTTTAAATTGGATGTGTTATTTGAAAGGAATGTAATTTTAAATGTTTACTTAAAAAAATTAACAATTATTCTTCACAGATAGAGTTATTATGAGCCCCAGAAACCTGTAAATTTCCTGAAAAATAGTCAGTTTTTTATGATGTTGCAGAATTTTTCGATTGTGCAGAATTGGAAATTGGATATAAGATAACAAATTTAGGAAAATTGTAGATTTTCCAACTAAGGCAGTCGTCGTGCCGAGAATCAGATCCCTGAAAAAAAAGTTTTTCTATGATAGTGATTTCAAATGAGAAACAATATTTTCAGTTGGAAGTTTCAAAACTTAGACAGAACATTTATTCTGAAAACGATTTTTGCGTTATATTTGTCTTTCTATCGCTTATTGCTAATTTTCAAGGAACGAATAAATAAAAATTAATAATAGATAATTTTATCAAGGGGAAAATTTAATAGAACTTGGCAGTTTCTAATACTTAAACTGAATTTTTCTGTAGTTGAAATCGTTGGAATTATTTGAAAAAGGGAAAAACTTTCTAATAAATAACTGTATTTAAATATTGTTTACATATTTACAAAATTCGATACAGCAGAGTTGTGAAGAATGTTTTATTTGCAAAAATAATCCCTGATTTTCTGGAATTCAACCATTTTCAAGGAAAAAAGTAAGAAGCGGAAGTAAAAAGCATTCCGTTGCAGGAAATATCATCGAAATATTTTTCCTTCATAACTTTTGATTTTTTTCATCGAAAATTTTGTGATTTCTTTTAAAAAATGAGATTTATATGAATCCCATTTTTTACAATCATAAAAAGAAACTAAGATAATCCTGAAGTGTTGTCAACTATTTGCAATTTGAGTAATTTTTGATAAAAAAAACTTAGGAAAATTATTTATTATTATTTGAAAGCGTAAATAATTAGACGTTTCTAAACGATCTTGAATTAGAAATATTTACAATTGGTTATTCGATTGAAAATTTGAAAATCGGGAAAAATTACAGTTTCCAATTCAAAGAATTTGGTGTTCAATGATTTCTAATTGAAAAGCTTTCAAATTCAACAGTTTAGAATGTTTTTAAATTCAGAATATAATAATTTTAAATTGGGAGAAATTGAAATTGAATTAGTTCTAGATGGAAGAACTAATTTTTTTTCAAAAAACTCTTTTTGAAAAGTTCAACATTCAATAGTTTTAGGTGTGAAGTTTGCAGATACATATTTCTTATTTGCAATAAGATAATTTCATAAGAATTGAAAGTGCAATAATGCCAAAAAAAGAAACTGAATTTTTATTACATTATTATTTAAGCGTTAAGAACTAAACAATTATAAATGAAACGCCTCCAAAATTGGTACAATGTGAAATTTATTAAATTGGACAATAAGCATTTGAGCTTTTTCAGTCTGAAATTGAATTAGTTCGAATAGAAATCTGTCGAGGACAAAAGTTTTAGAATGGACTTTGGGATGATTATAAGGCTTCGGAAAATAATTTTAGATTCAGAATTTGCAAATGCATATTTTTATTTGAAATTCAATAATTTTGAATTTGAAGTTTCCAAGATTAAACAACTTCATAGAATTTCATAAATAAAACAACTTCAAATTGAAAGATTTAAATTTGAATAATTCTTCATTGAAAACCAAGTTAAAAACATTAGAAGTTGAATAATTCTAGTTAGAAATTTCCGAAATAAAATGATTTCAAATAGGAAATAATTAAAATTTCATCAATTTTGTATAAGAATTCAAAATCTTCGAATTTGAAATTAATTGAGTTTGAATCGATAAATATCAAAGTAAACCAATTTTTTTCGAATTTAGAATTATAACATTTTGAATGATTTTAAACTGAAAACATAGTAAATTAAATAATTTTGGGTTGAAACTTTGAACTTTGTGTATTTGATTTTTGAAATGAATTATTAATGACTGAAAGAGTAATTTTTTCTGATAATTACAGTTTATAAGCTGACAGAGGAACATCGAGATTATTCACTTTTGATCTCTTCAATTCAAAACTAATTCAATTTCAATTCCTTTCAATTTAGAATTATTCCATTCTAAATACTCTGAATTTGAAAACGTTCTAAACTGTTTCATTCGAAAGCTTTTCAATTCAAAAGCTTTTCAATTGAAAATCATTGACTTCTTTGAATTGTAAACTGTAATATCTTCCGAGTTTTAAATTTGCAATCGAATAACCAATTATAAATATTTTTAATTCAAGATCGTTTAGAAACGTCTAATTATGAACGCTTTCGAATAACAATGAACAATTTGCTCAAGTTTTTTTATCAAAAATTAATCAAATTGCAAACAGTTGCGAACAGTTCAAGATTATCATCAGTTTTTTTATGACTGTAAAAAGTAGGATCAATATAAATCTTGTTCTGGAAAAGAAATAACGTAATTTCCAATGAAATAAATCAAAAGTTATGAAGGAAAAAAATGTAAATGATATTTACTGCAACTGAATGATTTTTACTTCCACTTCTTACTTATTTTTTGAAAATGGTTGAATTTCAATAAATCTGGGATTATTTTTGCAATTAAAACATTCTCCAGAACTCTGCTGTATCGAGTTTGTAAATATGTAAAAAATATTTATATATAGTTATATATTAGAAAATTTTTCCCTTTCCCAAATAATTCCAACGACTTCAGCTACAGAAAAATTCAGTTCATGTATTAGAAACTGCCAGTTGTATTAAATCTTTCCCTTGATAAAATAATCCATTATTAATTTTAATTTAATCGTTCCTTAAAAATTAGCAATAAGCGACAGAAAGACAAACTTAACGCAAAAATCATTTCCAGAAAATGTTCTGTGTAAGTTTTGAAACTTTCAACTGAGAATATTGTTCCTCATTTGAAATCACAATCATAGAAAAATATATTTTTTTTCCGGAATCTGATTTATCGCACGACTGCCTTAGTTGGAAAATCTAAAATTTTCTTAAACTTTCAATCTAATATTCAATTTTCAATTTAATATCCAATTTCAAATGTTTCCGATTTGAAATCTCTTAGAATTGTTTGATTTTTAACGCTTTCAATTCAAAGTTATTCACGAATTTCAAAAGTTTTTTATTTATATTATTCAATTTCAAGATATAGAGCCATATAATTGATCAATTATTATGACTCTAGTTTGAATTGAAATTGAATATTTTCTAAAAATTATGTGGTTCAAAGCTTCGAATATTGAAATAATTGAAAAAATAATAATCTCTGCGAATGAGCTTCGTGGTGGGAACAGAAAATGGGAACCCATCAAGATTATTATAAGTAATTTTCGACGCATTATAAAAATTGAAAATTTCTGATTAAAACTTTCAGGATTGATAATGTAATACAGATGCATATTTAGAATTTGACTGTTCCACGCTACATATATTAACTTTGAAATTAAATTCTGCACAACCAAAAAATTCTGCGAAATCATTAAAAATTGAATATTTTTTAGGAACTTTACAGGTTTCTGAGCCTCATACTAACTTGATTTGTGAAAACAAATTGGTAATGTTTTGGAAAGAACATTTCAAATTCAATGCCTTTCGAATAAAATATCCAATTTAAAATTTAGAATATGCATTTTCAAACTTTTAATATGAAATATTATAGAATCTTGAATGTTTTTAAATAAATATTTTTTCAAAATGTTATAATTCAAAGATTGATTTAGAAATGTTTATCTTTGACAGGCATCAATTCGAAATCATTCAATTTCAAATTGAAAGACTTCTAACGCTAATTGTCCTATTTTCCAACTTTGAATTAGAAATTGTATGATTTCAATCATTTAATAAATTTTGAATGTTTTGAATTTGAGGTTTTTTCATTCGGAAATGTTCCATTTCAAACACTTTCTGTCCTCTTATCTCAACTTCAGTATAAAATTATCCAATTGTAAACATTTTTCATTCGAAATTTATTTCTGTTCAACTTCGTCCAATTAGAAACCGTCATTTATATTTAAATTTCAATCTGAAACTGTTGAATGTTAAAATTTCCTAATTCAAGGTTATCCAAAACTTTATAATTCCATGTTTAATTCGAAATTTGTAGATTGCGACATTGTTTTGGTCCAATTTCTTCAATAATTCTAAATTAAAAGAATTTCTATTTTACAGTCATGTTGTCAAACTTCAAACGCTTTGAGATGAGGATTGTTTCTTTTTGAACACCTTATAAATCTTAGATCACTTTAGCCATCTCCATTTGAGGAAGTCTTATTTCTAGAACTGTAGTCTGAAATGATTTGATTTTGAACGCTTTGAATGAGAAATTATACAATTTCAATTCTCATAATTTCGAAGTTATGCTCTTTTAAAATTGTCAATTTCAAACCCTTTCAATTTCTAAGTAAAATATAAATTTCGAAATCTTACATGCAATAACTTGTTCATTTAGAACTCATTAAATTAATAATCCTCCGGTTTCAATATTCCAGAATTGAAAAGGGACAAATTTGAAGATTTCCAATTTTTGAAATTCGAAAAGCTCTTAGTTTCAATTTTACCAAAGATTCATTGGCGATGACATATTCAGCGTGACATCCTTGTTGTTCGACAGGAATAACTCCCCAAACTTCATCGCCCAATTTCAATCTTTCCCCGACTCCATGTCCTTTTGAAACAACAGTTCCTGCAAAATCCCTTCCCAGCGTTAAAGGGAATTCAATGTCGGATTCAGCTCCCAGATTCTTCGCCATTCGCATGAAATTCAGAACTTTTGAACCATAACCTCCTAGAAATAATTTCAAATTAATTTTAAAATCTAGAATCGGGAAACAGTATGAATTAAGAAGTTTTATTAAAAGTTTGAAGCAGTACTTCCAGGTCTGGGGATTTTTCTTTTGATCTGTAGAGACTTTTTCCCTTGATTGATCCTTTTTTTTCCATATTTAAGAAGCAAATTAATGTTCTTCGTTTTTAATTTCATCAAGATACCAAATCTTGAGGAAATCAAACAGAAAACTGTTTATTTTCTGGTATTGAATCGAAGCTTTCAATTTTTGCTCGTCTCTGAAGGAGCGTTAAACATTTGAGAATTTTCATTTTTATTTTGAAGTTTTTTAGCTGATTTTTTTCGTTTGATTACGTTTGATGTACGTTAAAAAAGAAATATAAAAATAGGGTGATTTTCACGAAAATAGAAGATTACATTTTTGCGAATAAAATGAATTTACAAGTACCACAAATAAAATCACTATGAAATTCTTTAGGTTTCAGGTAAACATAAATTACATCTCTGATAGAATAGTTGAATTCACAACCGAAAATAATAACTTTCTACTAAACGATATAATGTTCATCGAAAGAGTTGAGTTTTTAATCTACAAAGTTGAATATTTCAGAAAAAATATGACCTTCTAACCTGAAAACGTTAATTTTCAACGAAAATTGCTGACTTTCAACCAAATAGCTGCATTTTTGTGAACAAAAAAAGTTTGATTGCAACTAAATACAGCTAAATTCACAACAACAAAAAATTAATTTTCAAGCCGAAAAGACACATTTTCTTAAAGACATTTTTCATACAAAAAGAAGAATGTCCAATTCAAAAATGGACGAATTTCTGATTCGAAAAGACGAAGTTTCAAGAGAGCAGTTGGATTCGCAAACAAAAGATGAATTTTCAGCAAAAAAAATTGGATTCTCGACGAAATAATTAATTACGAAGTAAAATGAAGAATTTCTGAGAAGTTTGAATTTTCAGTACAATATGTTTAAAAAAGCAGTTACGTTTTTAACAAAATAGTTGCATTCTTGATAAAATAATTAAACCTTCAACAGGAGAGTTGAATTTCGAATTATAAATATCGGATAAAAAAAGAATAATTCACAACGAAAAAAATTATAGTTGATATTTCAACTAAGGGAACATTTAATTAAGAAAAAAAACAGCAAAATTTAACCGAAGCGATGAATCATCGAAGAAAAATATGATAGTTCATATCTCTAACAAAAAATGTTCTATTTTGAATAAATAACAGTTAATTTTTATTAAGAAAGACAAATTCTTAACGAAGTGGACGATATTTACACAAAACAGATTTCACCAAAAGAGATTGATGTTCGAACAAAAAAAAAAAACGATTTCTCTACAAAAGAGTTGAATTTCTAACCAGAAAAGGTTCTAAAGTCAAAAGAAAAATTTCAATCATACTGTTGATTGCCCATCCCTTCAACACATCAAATACATTTTTTTACTAAGAACTGCCACTTCCAACCGAGTGGTTGGATTTTCGATAAAAAAGATTATTTTCTTCAGAAAAAGAAACAAATTTGCAACAAAATAAAAGAATTTTCGACCAAATTTTTAACATTCAAAACAAAAAGAAAAAACGATAAACTTCCAATCATTTATGGGTCGGTTAATTTTTTCAGTTGAAAAATAATTTCAACCGAAAAAGAACGATGTTTCTACAAAGTAGTTGAATTTTTAAAGATGGAACTGAATTATTAAAAAAGTGGTTACACTTTCAATCAAGAGAGCTGATTTTTCGACCAAATAGGTAATTTTATCATCGAAAAACTTCAAACTTCAACCGAATACAGTTAAATTTTCAAATGGTCAAATTTCCAAGCCAAGAAGACGTATTTTTGAGAAGAGAGTTAAATTCTCAGTCCATTGACAAGAATCGTCAATCTATAAAAGAAGAATTTTTAATAAAAAAGACGAATTTAGAACAAAGCAGTTGAATTTTTTGAAGAATAGGATGATTTTTCTAACGAAATAGATAAGTTTTCAATAAAACTATCAGATTCAAAAAAAATGTTTTCAATTCCTGAACCTGAAAATATGATTTTTCAATTGAATCATTCAACTTTCAACTAAAAACGATGAACTTCCAAACAATAGAAGAATAGTTGAATATTCAAATGAAAAAATAAATTTTTAACCAAAAAAGAGCGGATTTTCGAGAAAATAGTTCAATCTTCAACTAATCAGAATAATTTTTAATCAGAATAACCGAATCCGGAACCTAAGATATAATAGTAGACTATTCAAGGAAAAATAATAAACTTGTCAGGAGAAATAGTCGGATTTTCTTGTAGGGCTCTGTTTATTACAATTTAAAAGAATATAACAAAAAAAGGGAAGTTTTTTGAAAATAGAGGTAGAAGAGCAATTCAAACAAAATGAGCTGAGAGGAGAATCTGAAGAAATCTGAATAAATTTTATAAATTGATCCACATATTTTCTGCAGAAAAATCTGGGGGAGCTGAAGATATATTCTTTTGCAACCTGGCAGCATTGATTGAAAGCCGAAACTTGGAATATAACCTTTCTTTTAAATCAACATCGAAGAAATGAAGGGATCCGTATTATGGATTGGATAGAAAAACAAATTACTCACTTATCAAGGACAAATCGAAAGGATTAACACTGGAGGCATCGACCTTGATGAGGACATCCGAAGGCCTCGTAATTACCGGCATCCTGGCCATGCATAATTTTAATTCATCCAAACCTCCATAGGAATGAATTTGCCAAGCTTGCATTTTATCGTCCAACCTTTCATTGTGTTTGATAGCAAGTTTACTGAAGCATCTAAACTGACGAGGAAGAACCGGCATCAACCTTTCCAAACTTCCTTTCAACATTTTCCTCGAAGTTAATCACCACTGTCAAACACAACTCTCGAATTCTATTAGAGATAAACTCAGTTTCTATGAATTCCACTCTGACGAGAGCATTTGAACGGATTTTACAACTTTTTTCTGGAAAAACAAGAGAATATGTATAGTTATGCAATTGTTTTTATTATACAAGTCATATTAGAACTGCGGAAAGAAAATAAATTGTCAAAGTTTGAGGTTATGGTGAAGTAAACAAGCAGACGCATTTTTTGAATCGAGAATATTTGGCGCGTAATTTGAAAATTGGTTAAAGTGATTTTTTTTATGATTTGGACACTAAGGAACTTTTTTCAAAAAGTGTTGAACGAATTCATCGATTTTCATGGAAACTATGACGCGCAATTTATTTATGAACAGTATTCAGTTTTGAATTGACTGCAAGACAATGGCGGGAAATTCGAAATCTCAAATTTTCAAGAAAATGCTTGAATGGATTGAAACAATATGTTGCCTTCAAAATTCTTGTCATCCCATCCTTACCTTATCACAATTGAAACATAACTGCAAATTTAGAGAAATGGACAATTAATAAATAATTTTCAAATCAATAGCAATGTAGGAAACAATCTTCTGGAATAATTCAAACCCTGAGAATTGACAAGAATTTCTTATACAAATTGCATACACTTTGATGTGAAATATTTTTTGCATTGTTGATAAATTATTCACTCCTTGAAAAAGATGAGAGAAACATAAAATTTTGTAAGGATAATTAGAGTTGTGTGACAAAAAATAATGAGAGATAAAAGATCTGCTCGATTAAATATTAATTATTAAGAATTTCTGCAAATAGTCTCCTGAAGCTCACCAAATTTAGTATTAATTTAAAGTGAAATAAGGGAATAATTGATTAGTTAGAGAAGAGTTCCGGTGACAGTTGGTGAAGTGCAGGATCCGAGAATAAAGTGGGAAGATCATTATAAAATCGAGCCAATCGAGCATTGGATTATTGGAGGGTATGTCAGTCGGATATGACGTAGGCGAGAAATGACAAAAACAGTAGCGACGCCAGGCGGGAAGAAGAGAAAGAGACGAACAAGAAGGAATCTGATGTACTGACAGAAAACTCCAAAACAAACAATAACTCGTAAGACGTGAAAATAGCCACAGAGAAACGTACAAGGGGGAGGCCAAAAAAATTGACGAAACCAGAAACAAGTGGCAGATCACAGAGTCTAGACATATACGTGCAGAGAACGATAAAGGAAAGCCGATCAGAGGAGCTCGCAGAAAAAAAGGTTAGTAATAATCAACAGGAACAAGGAGAAAAAATGTTAGGAACGCCACAAAAAAGTATCCCTTTAAAAGAACGAGACAACCAAGAGCAGCGAGAGATCGAAGAAACAGAAGAGCCAAGAAAAAAGACTGACAGAGAGCTCTTACTGCTTATAATGTCAGATTCACGGTCGTATATACAGGTCCCGAAACTCCCGCTGGAGGGGGAAGCTTGGAAAGACACGGTTACGGTGGGTCGGCT
>WSXT02090358.1:0-11734 GCA_011762715.2 Neuroterus valhalla
AGTAAGTGAGAGAAACGTAATTAGAGTGGTTGAAGTGGTAAGGGCAGTCAATGCAGTAGATCCCTACAATGGTGACATCAGATGTTAACGATGTTAACTGCTCTCAGACGCGGATCCAGGGGGCCCAGCCCCCTCCCCGCCCGAAATTTTCGACACTCTGAATTCCAGTTCAGCGCGGTTAAGATGTGCATAAGGTTTACTTTTATACTCATTTTGACCCCCCCCCCCCCCAATATTTTTCTGGATCCTGGATGGATTCGTGATATAGTAAAATATTATTATTACAGATACATATTAAAATTTAAATATAAGAATTGCTTTTGTGATATTAAGATTTACTCATAAAAATTGGTTGTGTAACTTGACCCGCTATCTCCTCCAAAACTCTCGACGATCTCCTCAGCCGTATTTCTCTCGCGAATCATCGGAAAAAATAGTATGTGCACCATGTGGGAGACGACAATTCCACTCGTGCGATTGCCGCGCGAGCGCAGCGAGTGCGGCAAACTTCACACTCGTTGGAATCGCCTACTTCTCCCACTTGATGCACAATATACTATTTCTCAACGCTCACGTGATCACTTTTACACACTAGTGTGTTTTTGCCTACTTTTCTCCACGATTACGTCATCAATCGAGAAATCGATCGCTTTCGCCACTATTTTCAGTTGAAAAAAGTGGTATTTTCGACGTGGATGTTGGACAAAATATTATGTGCTATTATTAGCAATTTTCTTTCTGTATGCATTAATTTGTTGATGAAGACTCAAATTTTGTCGATGCTGTTTACAATTCTTGAAATAATCATTAGAATCCGAGAAATCAGTCTTCAAAAATAGGGTAACTTTGAACGATCATATTTTTTATTAAATTTTTCTTTGTTGAAAATTTAAAATATAATCGACAAACGTTATTCATCTGTGAAATCAGGCATACTATGTAAGTCATATTTTTCAAAATACTTTCGGAGCAAACACAAGCCGACGAAACTCTTCCAAAATGCCCTGCACCCAGTCCTCTCTTAACAAAGTTGTTAACGGATATTGATGCCTTTATCAGTTTTCATCCAAAACTTCAATTAACGTATGCAATAGAAAAAAAAATCAAATCAGCTTTTTAGACATCAAATTCAATAGACTCCAGGGTGATAATATTACTACTAATTGGTATGCGAAAATTACATATTCAGACAGAACATTAATGGACTCATCCTGTTCAATACGAAATTGCAGTAATTGAAAAATTAGTCGACAGGGTTATTGAGTCCCATAAGTCGTTTTATAAAGAAAATTCAAATGTTTTATATGCCCTTTTTCAGATGGATCACTTGATGAGTCATTACCATTTTTTCGTATCTATCCTGCACATCTTGGACAGAAAGTGTATTTTATAGCACTCTAACCTCAAAATCACAACTTTGAAATGATTTTTTCGGCTCTCGTGGTATAAAATACTGTTCGATACAGATTTATAAAAAATATTCTGAGGGAAATTTGGAGTTTTTTTTTATTGGACAATTTTGCTTACTAACTCGTTCTTACTATCTTTTTTGTTGAGCTGAAAAATATAATTTTTTATTTGTAATAATATTTTTCACGATTGAAACAAAAATTACGCGGCCTATCAAAAAAAAGGTTGATCTCAAATTCGCAAATAATTCCTAGGGATGCAATTAAAAAATTGTTTTTTTCTTATCTTGCATAGTTGGACTGCAAAATCGAATTTCTGATGTTTTAGTATTTTTTCCTATAGTTAAAACCAAAACCGTTGTTTAGCAGAAGCTGATAAACTGACTTAGCCTTTCTTTTCTGTCTCTTAAAACGTTTGCTGAAGCATAATCCAATCCGACTCAACACCATCGTTCTGGTTCTGGAGGTCTCGAAACGTAGAGATTCCATGCAGTTACATGAAACCCATACCATCTTATCAGTAAAAGAATGTAAAAAAATTGGGATGGTGGCCTTTGAAATTTTTTTTCTTCTTCAAATACTGTCTCAATAAATTTGGACTTTCTTCAAAACTTATGTGTGGCACGATGGAGAACAAATGTAGTACAATTCAGCACAAGTCACATTTTCTGGATTGTTAAAGGCGTCAGCGCCAACTTTTTTGAACGCATAGTAGTTGTATGAATAACACCTCAATGTGTAATTTGAGAGAAATTATGAGATCTCCAGAGAATTCAAATTATAACTATGTTATTTTACCCTTTAATTCATATAATTATTACGTAGAGTGTAGATAAATTGTATAAGTCTGTACAAAATGAACCTCTGGGTAAAATGATGGATGTATTAGCATCTTTATCCGCATTTCTATGCAGAAAGTTTATGCAAAAGTTAAATACTGAAGTTTTTTTAAAAAGTATTTTAGCAATTGATCTAATTTTTCTTTTTGCATATTTGAAGGTCTTCTCTGCCACCTGGATGACGCTTGTACATCGAATCCTTGTCATCAAGGTGCCATTTGTGATACAAGTCCTATTAATGGTTCTTTTACTTGCTCATGCGCTAGTGGTTACAAAGGACTGGACTGCTCTGAGGATATAGACGAGTGTGAACAAGGTAAGCTTTTTTTTTATTCCACAATATTCAAGTTTCTCACGTAATCTATCATTTTTATTGTAAAAGTCAACACAAGGAAGATCAATTAATAATGAATAAGTCGATGTGTCCTACAAGAAAATGCGCTTCACGGCGACAGATAGAATCCATGGTTCTCGCGCTCTTAATCTTTACTCTATAGTGAAATACCAAGTATTTCGAAATTTCCATGTACTTGGTGTAGGTTGCACATAGTACTTAGTTTATATCTGTCGCTGTAAGTTGCGTCTTTTGATTTCGGTTACATAAATGTAGAAACTTATTATGAACGAAGAAAAGTGGTCAGTTGGTCGTGGGGGCTAAGGCATGAGCTTTGGACCCACTCCGCCTGGTTGCGGGTTCGATTCACACCTCGCTTCCTGGAAGAGCTTCGGTGGTCCACGGAGAGTCGTGAGTCTGGTATCGCTAGAGTTCTCTAGGTTTTTTAGGCACTAAGTAGCTCTTGCTCTTGGCGGTTCGGAACCCGCCTTAAGGGGGGATTCTCATACAGTTGACCGAAAATTCACTCCAACTTTGCGAATTTTTTTGGAGGAAACTATTGCGTATTTCATTTTCAAAACTTCAGATGATATTCTTCAATTTTCTGAGCAATACAACATATTTTTTTAATTACTCAAATATCAATAATGAATCCATAGAAAAACGGAAGCAACTTTTTTTTTCCTTCAAAATTTGCGGGAAGAATTGTAATCGCCACATCCTACTGATACAAAAAAAATTGGAGTTACTCTTTATTATTGGGTCTATATCTCGTCAAATCTCAGAAATCAAAAGACACTAGATTTCCATTCCTTCCCTTTTTATTTCAAAAGCAACTGCGTTGAATTTGGCTCCGATTTAAAGAGATTCTAGCTGATTATGCCAAAACTGCCCGGAAAATATAAAAAATATGTTTCTTAATTTACCTCAAAGTTATTCATTGTAATCAAAAAGTATTGAAACGAACGTTGTAGATCTCTATGAACTAAATCTGGTTTGTTCTATCCTTTTTTTTTACGTGAACAATCTTTTTGAGGAAAACATGGAGAAATATTATGTTTTAAAATATTTTTAAAAATTAGTCAGCATTCTTCATTTTAGATGCTAGTGAGCTCCATTGAAAATATTAACTACCAGTTTCAGCCTGAAAAAAAGGCTTCAATTAATATGTTTTCGATTACTTTCCACTAAATCCAAACTCGGCCATTCTGGGCAGATACACAGCTTCTTGATAGATTCTCATCTAAACAACCAGGACCCACCGCGAGGATATAGCTGCATTTTTAGATCGACCCAATACCGACCCCAACCCTCAGTTTCTCCGGTCGATTCAGGCATAATGAGCTGGACTTTTTTTAATTCAGAACCAAGATTTACACAGTTGTTTGGTAAAGAAAGAGGAAGAGAATTGGACCTCGGGGTCTTTCATTTTCTGAAATAAACTCTTCAAGAGAGTTCTATTTCCCTATGTCCAAATTTTTTCCTTGAAAAGTGATATTTAATACCAATAGGTTTTGAATGTTCACTTAGAGTACATTTTCGCTTATCGAGAGGAACAATATGTACTATGCATACTCTATCCTTTTATGACAGAATACGAGAAACTCCGTTGTTAACATTTTAGTTCTAAGTATAGTATATCCTCAAAAAACCCGTATGTTGACTATCGTTGATTACTGTAGTTTCAAACTCTCTAAAGAAACAAAAGAAAATTGTTTTCGATGGCACAATGGAACAAGAATTGATCATCTACTCAGAAATGTATTGAAAGTATGATATAAGAATAAAATATGCATGATAATCGCAATCGTAATATATACGGTAAATTATGCAAGAATAGGTAACTTAAAAGAGTAGGACATATGAATTCAAAATTAAGAAGTTATGCTCAAAGTTTGTAGCGAAATAGAATTTTTCCGTGGTAAATTTTTACATTGTAATAAAAGTTTGAAACCTGGTTCACAATATGCTTGCAACCGAAAGCTTCTGTCCACAAACTCAGGATCAAAACCTGCATTTCGTCCATGCTCCAGATGAATCTTGGCACACTTGTTCAATCCAAAGTTCATACCGATTCCTCGTGTGTACTTCTCGACGATCTCGATCTCGATGTTCTTTCCCAGAAGCATAGATCTCCCAATTCATCCATATAAAATTTATGAGTGACCTTATTTATCATTATTTACGGATAGGCAGATACATTCAAGTCCCATAGTACTGAGGTTTTCAAAGCCTGTTGTACTGTACCTTTATTTCAAATGCCCTGCGAAGTCACGGGCGTTTTACGTACAAGAAGTCCTCGCCAGCAAGATTTCGACTGGTAAGAGCCTGTGAAGATTTTTATTTTACTAAATAGGACTTGGAATCCTTATTGTGAACAAATCTCACACCCAGTGATAACCCGCGACTGCATCCGAATTTATTAGAAGTACTCGCAGTTGCCTGGAAATTTAGCCAGGGGAGAGGAAAACTTCAGAAAATCTGCTCCCAAGTACAGCCGGTCTTCCGACTAAAGAGTTCTAGTGTGGACACTTGTAATCATCGAGTGAACACAACATCCTCAGCGACAAACCTCCCGCTCGGCTTAAGTCAAACGCAGCGAAAACACGACCTAGGCGTATCTTATCAACGGACACCAATCCAAGCTTTAGCCGTGCTCGAATTGGGTAAACATTCGTTATTTCGCCTGAGTTGAGTTTCACCGCGCAGCTACTGCCGTCGCGTCGGTATGAGTGACCTCACGGTCATTAGCTCTGCCGCAGAAGTGCCCATGATCCACTTGAAAGTGACACTGTTAGTTCTTGCACAAAGTTTTCCAGAAGAGATGGTGAATCTGATTTTCCGAAGGGTTATCTATCTCTCTATGCATCCCTCTATATATGGATGAACCTTTAAGCTTTCCAACAGACAGATGATAAGTCTAAGAGAAGTTGAATCAAAAGCTAACTATTAATCAATTCAGGCCTTCGACAGATTGCGTTTGTGGTTTTCAACGTCTTTGCAGACACTCCTGTCGATCAGCAGGTTTTCCCAACAGCCTGCTGTCTCTCTTTTCGATCCACGTTGTTCTTACATCTCTCTCCATACAGGTCTAATTATCCGAACAATCCTGTCATCCAGGAAGCGTGTTAAGATCTTTTACAGCCAATCTTCTTGTTTAGTTAATGCAAGCTTTTTTTGGTCTGTTAAGTTGCGCTGGTGATCGAAATCAAAGTGCACACATTTCACTCATATTAGGTTTATTCAAAAAAAACTATTACGCAACTTGGTATACACAGACCATTAGAAGGTACATACTTTGCAGAGTTTCTCAACTGATTAGTAAAAGTATCAGTTAAAATATGAAGCATAGGATAGAAATTTAAAGTCCACAAGTTTGTAAACGAGATTGAGTCTCCACTTGTTGATGATTCAACAAAAGCACTCATTTCTCACTCAAATTATAAGAAAACTCTTAATAGAACCTCATTCGTTTCAAAGAAAACTCTGAAAAGATCCTCACTCGTTGTAAAGGAAACTCTGAAAAGATGCTCACTTGGGAAAGAGAAAACTCTTGAAAAGATCCTCACGTGGTAAAAGAAAAAATCTTGAAAAGAGCCTCACTCGGGGAAAAGAAAACTCTTGCAAAAGAGCCTCGTTGATTTGCTCAAAAGTTGAAAGAAACAAACTGACCAGAAAAAAAACGTAAAGATTTCTCAAGAGATGTGATCTCATTTAGGAATGTTACTAACGTTTAGAGTACTTATCACTATAAGATAAACAGTCGCAGCTCAAAGTGCAGGCACAATATAGTCTAAAGCATGATCAAAGAATCATAATTTGAAAGAATATTGTGAGATATTTCATTCTATTTAAATTTCTACTTTAGATATTCAGATATTATCATCAATAAAATGTCTTTTAACGGATTAAAAAACTGCATAATTAAACATGGTATTTTCATCTATCGTTGGCGTGGACCTTCGATTTGAATCAGCCAAAGCTCTCGCTGCATCGTAAACTAAACAAGTGATGGCCCAGAGGTCGGACTTCTCTGAGAGGTCATCACAAAGGGTTGCATCCATTTTATCCTAAGAATTAGTAATTTATAAGAATTATTTACAGATTGCTGCAGTTGTCTGGTTAACCACTCAGTGTATAAATAACCTATAAAAATTCGTCTGCATTGATAAAATGCAGACGAGTTAGCTTACCCCGGTAGGGATTTGGCTTAATGGTATAATAATAATAATGAAGCTTCGGAGGAACCTGGATGTTAATTTATTTCCTTGTCCCAAAATCGTCATCATCTCTTGGGGGATGCGTTGTTTCAGAAGTTGGTCCTGATGTCTCTCTGATCTTCGTCCGCGGCTTATTCGTGCAGTGGTTGAGGAAGTGTTCCGCGTGCATCTCTCATTCGCGAAAGGTTAATGGCACGGTTTTGTAACACTTGCTGTGAAAGGTGCGGAAGCTCTGGGTGTTTCTGGTACCACAAAGTCTGCTGGCGTGCCCCATAATATCTGCGATTAGGGACAACACTGGCAGCATAGCAATTAAGCCGGTCATCGTCAAGTCCATGCGTCCATAAAGAACGTCGATTGTTTCGCCGATTCTTCATCATATTTTAATTAAATTCAGCACTTTGAACTCGAGAATTATCAGCGATGCTTTCCAAACCATTGTTGAGTGCTCTGCGCGTTCGATCATTTCGAACCGCATCTACAACTGGATTTGAGTTTTGGATTTTCATAGTTCTTCCCACGAGTAGCTACAAAAGGGGCTTTCGACGGTTTTGTACGCCTCAGCTTAAAGGTTTTTCCTTCGGGACAATACTTGGAAAATTGTCTGTGACTGCTTTTTAGCTTTCGTAACCGTATTCAGTAGAAACCCTCCGCACAGGAGCACTATATCAGTCTATACGCAACCTCGGGGTCCGCCTTCGGTGGTTTCGTCATAGACCCACCGGTTCGATTCCAAAGGATACCGAATATATATAAACACTCTGTTCTCCGAGCGAAAAATGGTCGAAGAATTTTAGATTCCTTCATAGATGCTTCCCTATTGTTTCCGTAAAGGCGGGATTCGGATTTCGATTTGGTCACAACCACCCTCCATTTGGTCAAGTTTACCGAAGGACATAAGGAGCAAAGAATGTTAAAGCTGTACTAATGGAAAGGAAAATGTAAAATCTACATAGAATTTATCTCTTGTAAAATAGAACATTCCTTTATCAAACTCGGATAAAAGATGGTATTATTGTCACTATTTTAACATTTTCATCCATACTGTAATGAAATACAATTTTGTCGGTGTGTGTGTACATGCATGCATGTATTTATGTATGCATGGATACGTTTATGCTGTTTGGTTTCCTGAATGTTATAACGACGCTAACAATGAAAGGATTTGACAAGTTGAATCACGTTTTGATGCACTTTTTGAGAGTCCTAAAAAGAAGACCAAGTTCGATAACTAGACCAATTCAAACAAAACTCCAAATTTCTATCATTTTCAAAATTTGAAATACATTTTTTTCCCACCTTCAGAATTTTTTTTCAAAGTTTCTGATAGATTACAGGAAGACTCACTAGAGGAGATATACCATCACTTGTGCTGAGTGACGAAGCCACTTTCGATAGTTAAACTGCATATAATGATGGTGCGTTTGTTTCTCATGAAAAAATCGAATAACTCAATCAATTTTAAGTTTATGGAATCGAGATGAGAGCCATATGGCATGTGCTGTTTTTCCAAATGTCGGAAAAAAATATAAATTTCTGCCAATCATGGACACAGTCTGCGGTGGTTGCGCGGGAGAACCTATCGTCTTCGCCCGGTGCTTACGCCAGCAATTAAACTCGCGCGTTCAATATTGATAAATCTTTCAATGTCTCAGCAATAAATGCCCTAGCTTTCCGTGCTGGTTGAAAATTTGTTGATGGCTTCTCTATTAAATTATATCTAATACCTGAAACTTACAGATACTTTATTCATGTTTTCTTGTTTTGCCATTAATTTATTGTTCATCGTAGTGACCTAAAAGTACCTTCTTGTTTTCAATACTCACATCTGAAAAATCAAAATGTCGAAGAAAATATAGGAAAATCCTCATCTATAACTATATGTATTTTTTTTTTGTTCAATATAAAAAAAAAAAGAATATCATGTAAGGAAAAAGTGTTGTAAGTTTTCTACTGAAACATTTTCTTTATTTCTTCAGAAGACAATTACTGTTTTCCAGTATAAGAAATAATATTATCTAAATAATTATTAATTTTGCGCCTTACTAGATTTTCATATTCTATTTTTTAAATATTTTATTTAGGAATATTGGAAACAGGAAGGTACCTTTTTCATTCTATTCCGTGGACAATCAATTAATGGCATAATTAGAAGGTATAAATAAAATAGTTGCAAGTGTTAGGTATTAGAAATCATTTTATGGAGAAGCCATCAACAAATTCGTAACCAGCATGAAGAGCCTGCCCAAATTAAAAAAAAAAAACATCTTGTTACGTTCATTTGTTGCTGAGATATTGAAACATTTTTCAATTTGAACGCATGAGTTCAATTTCACGCGCGACGCGACGTCTTAGGTTCTCCCACTCTGCGTCCGCAGACTGTCGTTCCTTTGCCTCCAATCAGACACGATCATCAACAACGATATTCAAATGCACTGCCACGCAAAGGTTTATGTTGGTTAGTGCAACTCTTATTACGTACTTGTGCTGAATTGCAACTTCATATGTTGAAAATTGTAGCAGCGGTAATTATTAATGAAAGAATCATCATCTCACCCCCCCCCCTCCCCCATTTCTCGATATACAATCATTTTTCTTGAGAAACTTGTGGAAAAATAATACAAGTCAAAAGGCTTTCACCACGATTTCATAAAATTAAAAATGACGGACTTTTCAATTCGTTTATGAAAAACAAATATCCCATACTTTTATGGTCCTTTTTGTGCAATTTAATTATCATAAGTCGCTTTGCCACTATAAACGTAAAAATGAGAGTTTCACTTCTCTGGAGTAAATTTAAATACTATAGATCATATCCTGTCCGACAAAATTGTAAAAATTTCGTTGAAAAAAGTAATTTCTTAATAACACACGATTTTTTGGAAAAACATATTTTTTGAGATAGATATTTTTCTCCTGGATTACCGCAAAAATTATCGCGTATTGAAAAATTGCGATTTTTGACGTTTTTTTTCTTATTTTCCAGATGAACGAATAAACAAATCTAAATGCAATAACCGTCATTTTGTAGATTATTTCGAGACCTACATTCTTCAATTCCACCATTCTTCTGTCGGGCAAAATGTTTTGGTCCAATAAACAAAAAACCTGTTTTTCCACCTCAACCATTGTTTAAACATACCATCAGTATCGACATTGTTTTTCATAGGGCGCCTGGACTGTAATGTTACCGGTACAATACGTGTAGGTGGCCTGTAGCTGTTTGTGTTTTTAAATTCCTTATTTTAATTTTTTTCCAGGTTCTCCTTGTGAACACGACGGTATTTGTGTAAACACCCCGGGCTCTTTTGCTTGTAACTGCACGCAAGGATTCACTGGACCGAGGTGTGAGACAAATGTAAACGAATGCGAGTCTCATCCTTGTCAAAACGATGGTTCGTGTCTCGATGACCCTGGAACTTTTCGCTGTGTCTGCATGCCTGGTAAGTGTTGAAAAATATATTTCCGCTCATAATACCATGTTCCGCATAAGCATAGTAGAGGGATAGGTTAATCGTAGGGTAGTCGTGTAACTTAAATTAGTTGAATCGTTTTGCAGTATGAAGTTTGCAGTGTCATTGCTGAAGTTAGACTTATCACGCGCTCTGTTCTCATGCACATTTTTTCAATAATAATATTACACAATTTACAAGCGCTTTTCCTGGTCGTTGATATTTGAAACCCTTGAAAATAAATAATTTCAAACAATTGTCAAAACTTAATTTGAATATAGAGCATCAATCTCGAATAATTATAATTTCCAATATTTTCGAGATTTTGAACTTAACCATTAATAAATAAATCATTCTAAATACATCCAATCTTGAATTCAAATTCTGTAAAACAAAATCGGTTGCTTCTAAAACTTTCGAAATTTTACAGTATTCCAAAATGAAATGCTTAATATGGTATATTTTGCTGTTGATAGTTCTCGGAATTATAGGTGATTTGCAAATTACTAGCGTTCAAAATTTATTACAATTTTAGTCGTAAAATTATATATCAGAGTTGAATTGAAACGGTTTTCAGTTAGAATCTTTCAAAATTAAATTAGTAGAAATTGTTTTTATTTGAAAGGGATCTGAATTGCGGAAAATTGTCCAACTTTCAAATAAATGCCTTAAGCCTTCAAGGGGGATGAAAAGTATGGCGAAATCGCACTTGTAAAATTTAGGCCAAACGGATGCATCCTTTTGTCTAGTTTTTTGCATACACAATCTAAAGATCCGTTTAGCCTTAATTTTACGAGTGCGATCATACCATGCTTTGCTCAATTAAGATCATGTAACAGTCTCTCACGTGACCGATTTTTTTTCATGAACAGATGAATTTTTTTAGGTCAGACGTTCGTCTTTTCCTTTGCGCCTGTCTGAATTGAAAAATGAATTCGTGATGTTTTTTATAAAGGAATTTGTTTTAAATAAGTAATAATTGAAAAATTCAGAGTTGTATGGTTTCAAATGTAAGTCAATCAATACACTGGGAGCTTGGAAAAAGTTGCATTTTATAAGCTGTTCCATCAATTTCAGTCGTCAATGAGTTGGTCCAAGGATACGAGAAAGACGCGTCCTTCGTGATAACGTAAATGTGCATTCGTACAAAATACAATTGATCGCTATTATATATTCCTACTGGAAATTGTTCATATGGCCTCTACTGTTTGTTTTAAGCAAGCCTTAAGGTCTCTCAAGATCCCAATGTATTGCAGAATGTAAAACTGAAAACTATATTCATGTAGTTATGCCATTTTCTCTTCGAAGCGTTATAAATAAAAAGAGTTTCCTGTTACATTTGTTTGAATCTACACGGAGAAACCCAAACACCAATGGTCGATGTTTGCTGGAAAAAAAAAATCGCGAAACACGACTGAACGCTGCGTAGGCACGGTTCATTAATGTTTACACAGCGGCCAGTGATACCTTACGCAGCAAT
>WSXT02090369.1:0-11734 GCA_011762715.2 Neuroterus valhalla
ATAAATACCGCTGTGCATGCCCCAACCACCTCAAACACGCGGGGGGCCACCCGCGGGGGGGGGGGGTAATTTCTGTAAATTCGAACAGCGAATTCATACGTTTTAACGACAAACTGGTGTCAAAATTTTTTTTTCATATTTCGCATAGTTTTTCTGAAAAATATAGTTTGCGATTTTCAATAGATCTTCTACAAATCCAAACTAAAAATATTTATCTATTAAGAAAATATTACGGAATAAATTTGAGCCCAGATGTGCATTTTTTTTCGTACCATAATCTCTTACGGGGTTAGCGTAACTCGTTAAGCATCATATTTGGTTTATTTGAATACACAGAAGGATACCAGTCTCCCGCCAACATGCTAACAGCACGCGGTATTCCTGGAGGTCGCATATCCAACTACTAACCGCGCCTAACGCTGCTTAACTTCAGTGATCGGACGGGAACTGGTTTTGTGAGTGTAGCATAACTGTTGGCAGAAATAAGAATCTTTTATAATTCCAAAACAGATTCCTTGTTTTGAAATTATCTGTTGAGGATTTTGTTACTCTCATGAAATTCAATATTCGGTGGTTGAATTAAACTTTTTGAAAATTAGTCTTTTTTTTGCAGTTATTTTTATGCTGATTCAAGCATTATATTTTTGATTTGGTAAAAAATACAACTATTCTGTTGGGAGTTCACGTATATTGTTGAAAATTGATTCTTTTTGTGTAAATTATCCTCTTCTGCGTTAAAAATTTGTCTGTTCATCATGTACTTTTGCCAGCTAGAGATTCTTCTATATAGAAAATTTTCACTTTTACACAAAAGAATATTGGAAACACAGATTTATCAAATATTAGAAAAAAGACGCGTATTTAGGAGAGCGATATGCACAAGTGGGTCTTTTCGAGTCTCTTTGTCTACTGAGCCAATGAAGAAAGAGACGCTCTTGAAAATCAAATATAAACCAGTCCCCATTTTATCTCGAGTGGGAAATACATTATTGTGCTAATGCATACAACAGGCGCAGTACCGTGCCAGTTATTGAGAAGGCGTTATGCCAGTACCGAAACTCAGTACCACGCCAAGCGTTAGGAAGTTACTGGTTTTGTATCGGCGAGGTACTGATCAAGTATACTGTTTAAGTACTGACTACAATGCTCTTCCGTGTCTCGGTACAGTAACGGTTCGGTACTGGCGCAGTAGCAAAATGTGAACATTGTTTAAGTTCATCTTTCAGCACTATGCCAAGCAATGGCTCTGTACAGATTCGAAACTGTGTAAGGCGAATTTCGAGTCTCATTCCGGATTTAACCTTACTGCAATAGCCCTTCACTTCTAAAAGCAGACTTCAAAGTCTCTCAAAACGATCCTCCTTGGAATACACTCAAGGCGCCAGCCACCCAAAAAAAAAAAAAGAAAAAAAAACAAACTATTATCAATGTATCTCTCCAATCGGTGACAATTATTTTCTTTCTCTACTTTAATCGACCAGCATCTATCCAACTTCGGGCTCGCTACACTTATTCAAATCACAGGGGGTGGGTTTTCCTAACAAAAAATAGTATTTCTGAGACCACCATTTTACCTATTTCGAGTGAACACATTAATTGATTGCAACATAAAACTTCCTGACACATTGTACCGGAATTTAAAAGAAAGGAACGATTTTACAATAACCTAAGTTCGCCTCATCTCCCACAATCTTGCCACTTTATTACATGAGGTCGACCCCAGAATTTCTTGAAATTCACAATGTTCAACTTGTCGACCACATGTTTCCTGCTACAAGACAAATAGAAAACAGAAGTTACGGTATTTACCGTAGAAGAAGCTTGACACTGAACCTAGCTAATTGACCCGCGAGACTCAGTATGTTCCGGTACAAAGAAAATTAAATTAAGAGAACAAAATTCGTGGCTAGAATCAACAAGGTTCCACAGAAAGAGCACTTTGAAAGATAGGAAATGGGCAATCGTTTTGACGGTAGCGTCATTCTGATTTTATACAAGAAAAATAAGTGATTAAAACTCTACTGCCAAAATGCTTGCAAGAATCAAAAAGTAAAGACCTGGTTCCCTTTTGTTTTCCGAACAGAAGATGCTTTAGAATGGTCCATTTTAGATAAAGCTTACAACGGTTTTTTTTCTTAATTTCGATGAAAGACAATCTGTCAACTTGTTATTATCAAACGTAGAACGAGAGTGTCAGCATCAACCACGATGGAAAAGGAGGCGTCCCTCGGTGTCCTCTGGGACCGACCAATCCGTGCGTCTCAGAAGGTTTCAACGGTGTCGTCATTCAATCGGTGTTGGTTCCCGCTATCTTGCATGTGGGAACACGTCACATATTCTGACGGCGAATGGAAAGAAAAACATATTCATTACGAGAATCTCTGTGGAGTGCTGAGTTACCTTTATCATCTCCTTTTGACGCGTTTACGTCTTCAAGTGGATGGGAAAAGGGAGATTTCTTGTGATACAAGGGTTAGTTCCCTCTGTGCCATGTGCCATCGCTGGGGCATGCGATGATGTGTGTCTAAGAGTGGAGCAAGCCAATCCGGTAATGCATTTCACAGTGCAAAAGGCTGCTCTGCCATAGGTGTGCCGTGATTGGTGACGGTAGTGGAAGAACAAAAAGGAGACCAATCTGACCTCATTCCAACTCTATCTAGCTGACAGCGGAACAAGCCTAGTGTAGTCTGGGACCGTGGGGCCGGTGCCATTCCTTTCGTTTGACCGTCGACTCCGTATACATGGTAAACAAAATCAGGTGGATGGTATAAGTAAATGGAGGTTCAGATTTTCCGAGAGTGCCCCTGTGGAGTTAGATTTTCGCTCCAGGTTCAATAGAGATTTACCCGGACCCCTATATTATTGCAAAGGTTGATGAATGAACGTTAAAAAAAACGGTAAGAATAAGAAAGTAAAAGTGACAGGTGCAAACAACAAAACAAAACACCTCGTCACAACTCCTTCAACCTTTGCCGGGGACTACAGGTCGTTTATAATTCCAGCAAGCCAGTTCTTTCGTTTACTTACGACATGGAGTACCCGAAAAAAAAATTCTGTTACAAATCCCGGATACCGGAAAAAGTTTGAGGTACATCCAACGATTGTCCAACTCCAAAGGGCTCACTTTTGCTAGTATTCTCCGAGACGGCCACAACAAATAATTCACCTCTGTCAACTACAGCATGTCAGCTGTAAACAGCTCAAAAAAAGAGAGAAAAAAAGTCTGGTTTACATTTTGCGGTACAATCCATGAAAGGACCAGGGATCTGTTTTCTGCTGGGTAAAGTAACAAAACAAAACAAATTAACGGGGAAAAAATGGTAAAGTACCTTGTTCCCCATCCGAGGAGCTTGGAAAGAATTCAGGAGCTCTCTTAGCCTCAGGTTTCTCCCATGCAGAAGGAGGGGAGGAACCAGACTTAATCTGTCATATGTTAGGAGGCAGGGTATGAAAGTAATTATTACGGTACGGGAGCGAAGAAGGACCGGTTAGCTGCTACTCGGACAATATGTCGATAAAGGGAGGGGGGTCTAATTATTGCGGAAATCGTATACTGGGTCACTGATCAATTCCGGCATAATAAACCAAACAAACGAACAAAACAAGCTCAAGATCCACCCTAGGCTAGCATCCTCGGTGCTTTTTCCTCGCCACTTGCTTTCTGAAATTTATTATCAAATCTAGCCTTTAATATTGTTAAGTACAAAAAAAATGATTGTGTGACTTTGTCCCAGCCAGCGAAGAACAATACAGAGCCACCACTCAACCCTGATTAATATTTTGCTGCCCATTGCGAATCTGTGCTCGGTGAATGACCTGGTAGTGTGCCTCTATCAGGTACTCCTTGTGGACAAGATACTGGCCGTCGGCACAGTCCCGGCGTCCAGCCAAGACCAGGTAGGACTCTCATAGCTCGCTGCAATGGGGGCAGGTCGCCTTGGTAAAACCAGGCTCCCCGCACCCATAACAGTATTTTCTTTTGGGATCCCGACACTGACCCGCCTTGTGCCCCTCCCGACGGCAATTTCAGCAAAGCCACGGGATGGGGCCGGTATAGCGGACAGGCTGACGGGAACCGTTCCGCAGCCAGCCCTCTCGGTCCACGAACTCCCTACGAGCGTCAAATTTGGTGGGCCTATTTGGTTTTTGGAAAGGCAGGATCTGCAGAGGTTCCGGAGGTCCCGGATAAAAATAACCGGTATAGGTGGATCGACTCTTGTATCGGCGGTTCGGGTCGGTGGACGGTCCCGGGGTGACCTCCCGGTATCTCGGAACCCTCAAAGGGGCCCGTTTGGTTGAAGCCCCATGAGGCGAGCAACGATCAGCCCTAGAGCTCGTTTCGGCGGCGTTCATTTTCGGTATCTGCAAAATAAAGGAGTTCTCCGGCTGTAATTCCGCACCAGGTATTTCGAGCGAATCGTTTTTGATGGAAGCTTTCAAGTTCCGTACGTGTTCCTTGCCCACCAATTTCCCATTCCGCCCGACAAGTATACATACAACTGGGGATAGACGACGCCTAATCTTGAACGGTCCCTCGAACTTGGGGAACAATTTACCCGCAACGTTATATATTTTTTTTGACAATTTTCGGTTGCGCCTTAAGACCAGGTCTCTTACTCTAAAGCTCCATTCCCGCTTGTTAAGATCATAGTGCTTAGTTTGGGTCTCGAAGGCCCTATTAAGGTTACGAAATACCAAATCTCGCAGGTGGTCTAACCGCCTGACTCTTTCTGCCCATTCGCTGGGTTTTGGTTCGCTGTGTTGGTTGCCAGACTTCACATCACCACGCAACAGATGAAAAGGCACGGGATTTCTACCGAAATTCAGGAAGGCGGCTGAGACCTTGAGGGTGCCGTGGACGGCCGAGTTAAACCTGAAACGAAATTCTGGTAAATGCAAATCCCAGTCCTAATGGTTGTCTTTGAGAAAGGAAACGATCATCGTTTTTAAGATTCGATTCACCCTGTCCGTGGGGTTCGCTTGGGCGTGATACACCGGAGTCGTTGTGTAGATGATACCAACCCTTCGGCACATCTGCTCCATCAACTTGTTTTTGAATTCAGTACCCTTGTCGGTGTGAACTACCGTCGGCGTTTCCCGACGAGAAATAATCATGTCCACGAAAGTTTTCCTTATAGTTGGGCCATTAGCGGCGCGAATAGGAACACATTCCACCCACTTGGTGAAGAGATCCTGGAACACCAAAACGTACTGATGTCCCGATTTGCTCTTAGGAAAGGGACCCTTCACGTCTCTGGCTACCACCGTCCAAGGCTGCTCAACTACTCGCTGACCCATCATGCCGGCCGGGCGAGCCTGTTCGACTTTGCACTTCTGGCAGGGACCGCAAACACGAACGAATTGGACAATATCACGGAACATTCCCGGCCAATAGTAACGGAGGATTACTCTTTGGTAGGTCTTCTCATTACCCAAGTGCCCTGCCTGAGGTTCGACGTGAGCCTCCTCCATCACACTCGCCCTTGACTCCTTTGGTAATACCAATTTCCAGGCGAAAAGAACCGTCACTAGCGCGTTGGTTACGGGGTTTGGTCTGTGCCGATAGAGTTTCCTATCTTCAACCTTTCAATCAGGGAAAATCCAAGGTCGATCCTGGACGGGCTGCACATGCCGAAGGTACCACGAATCCTCCGCCTCCCCTGAACTGTTTGTCGGGGTATCGTCGCTCTCAGTCAGCCTTGACAATGCGTCCGGGACATGATGGAGTGAACCCTTTCGGTGGATTATGTCGAACTCGTAGCCCTGCAGCTCTAGACTTTACCTCGCAAGTCGACCGGTAGGGGTTTTCAGATTACTCAACCAACGTTAGCTACTGTGGTCTCTAATGACTCTAAAGTAGAAGCCCTCTAGGGTTCCCAAAACTTGCGGACTCCCCATACCACTGCTAGGCACTCACGCTCCGTTACGGTATAATTTCGCTCTGCGGTCAACAACGTTCTACTCGCGTACGCTATTTCCCTCTCCTCACCTCCCTGCACTTGGGTCAGGACGACTCCTAGACCCGTGGGTTTAGCATCATTCTACAGGTTAAAGGGGTTTTCGATCACATTTTTAAAGATTGGGTACGCTAGTATTGGCGCTGAGGTGAAAGCTTCCTTTAAGCTTCCGGAAGCTTCCTGTTGTTCATCACCCTAATGCCATTTGACGCCTGTCCTAAAGAATCGTGTAAGTGGCTCAGCTACAGTAGCGGATTCCGGTATAAAACGCCTGTACCAAGAGGACATGGTCATGAACCTACGCAACTGTTTTACTGTTTTCGGCACAGGATAAGACGTAATCGGTTCAACTTTGTCGGGGTCGACCTTGAGGCCCTCTTGATTGACGACAAACCCTAGATATTTCACATCTGAACAACAAAACTCACTCTTATCTGGGTTTATAGTCAATCTTGCCTCCGCCACCCGATCAAAAGCCTTGCTCAACCACCTCAAATGCTCGTTAAACGTCTCCGTTACGATAGTAATATCATCGAGGTAGCAGAAACATTCGGCCTCATCTCTGGCTTTATAACTTTGTCGATAACTCTTTGGAAGGTTCCAGGAGCCCCTGTAAGCCCAAAGGGCATCCTTTTAAATTCGATCAAACCCCCTCAAATCTAATTTTGAGATATACTTTGCTGCTTTTAACTGCTTCAAAATATCGGTCATGTAAGGCAGGAGGTACGCGTCTTTCTTTTGTATAGCATTCAACTTCCGAAAGTCCAAACATAATCGATACTTTCCACTCTGTTATAATACCCTCGGCCAACAACCTGTTCCTTCTTCATACATGGCTCCATTAATACAGCTACTCTACTGCAACTCTCCTCTTCCACTAACCATTGCTTAAGAGGATAATGCTTTCCTTCAGAGTCCGGCATGAAGACCTTCCTAGAGCGCGAGAGAAATGCCATATCAAATATTCCCTGGCCCTTCAGCCCCAGAATCTTTCGGTATCAAGGTTGTTAGCCACCCTCACTTCACAAACCCGAGTAACCTCATCTATGGTTATTGGTGAGTTAACCTTTCCAATTATCAAATCAGTAGAACCGTTAGCTACAATCATGCGCGATTGCTGATTAGAATCAAGTCGTCTACAGGAAATTTGAGCTATCTTGTCCCGAACCGGTTTACGAATCAACACGCGTGGAGAACCATTAACAATCAAAGTATCTAGGGTAACACGTCTATTGTTGCCATCACATCAATTCTGTTAAAGAATTCGGAAGTTTCTACTATGCCGCAGATTAATTCAGTCTCCGTGATCTCATTCTCGATTGCCCTAATCAACTCTATTTCTTCGGCGATGTGACGTGGCTAATTTCGACTATAACTAGCCAATCCCTTATCAGGATTTATCTGTTTTGTTACAGGTGTGTTGTGAATTTGAGCCACAACTAAAACTTCAACTAGCTCGTTACCGCTCGCAATGCTCACATTGTCCGAATATGTCCTGAAATACGTGTCACTATTGAACATGCTAACTCCCTGAAATCCTTTCATATCCATAGTTGTCTGAAAATATAGCGTGCCCACGACCCGTTATCAGAGGCTTCAACGAAGATTCAACCATATTATCAGATCTACTATTACTGGGGAACTTTATTTCGGTAAGAATTCTGTCATTGGGTAAGGAGAGACCCTTTAAATCCGCCGGATCAGCTGGGTCTTGACCAATGCTCGGATTTGGTTTGGCCACTTCAGGAAAAATTTTAGTCACGGTCTCCGGTGGCTGAGAGACAGTGAGGACCGTACTCACTGCTTCTCTTTTACGTTTCCCGAACACCTCGGACAATCCCTTGATGTAACTCCCTCCGGTTTGCATTTAAAACATCTAAGCTTCCTTGGAGCTGCACATCCCTTACGGTAATGTCCTGGCTGATCGCAATTAAAACAAATAACATAATTGGGATCTCTCGCAGAGGGATCGTTGCCTTTATTTCCAGCGGGAACATTAGGGTTACGCTGACCTTCACCATCCTTAAACCCTGAATCGGGGTTATTCTGACGTCCGTGCACCTGAAAATTTCCCTTACCTCTAATCTCTTTATATCTTTATTGGTAATAATCGACGTTGTCTTGACAACCTCATCCTTCACTGCCGAAAGTAATGTCTTAGCGTTAGGCTCAGGAGTTTGAGGTGGCTTATACACAAATTCCTCGAGGAAAGAATTTTCTGGAGGGGGAGGAGCTTTATATTCCTTCATATAAATATTCCATTCCTTTTCCCAACTCCTCCCAAGGCGAGTTAATTCCCTTCATGACCTATACTCTGAACGACGGATGACCTTGTGATGATCCGGGCGTAGCAACCTGTGAACCCAATCCAGCTGGTCTACTATCGGGACCTCATCTTTAAGTAAATTAAGCAAGCTCTGTGTATTGATCACGTAATCATCGATACTTCTCTCTTTTCCTTGAGTTATGGCCTGAATTTGATCTTTAACACGTCTCTCGAAATCATCATCGCCGAAATGGGACCTAAATTCTTTCCTGAATTTTTTCCAACAGTAAAACTCCTTCTCGTGGTTTTTAAACCATTTTAACGGTATTCCATCCAGCAAAACTGGCATAGCTAAGAACAGCTCTTCGTCGGATACCCGCGTAAGCTTTCTACGATCCTCAATTTTGTTTGAAAATCCATCCACGCTAAAATCACCCGAACAGTTAAAAGTTAAGTTCCAACCTAAAACAACTTAGCCTAGATCTCGATTGCTAAAACGATTTCTATTCGCCGATCTGTTACTGAAGATGGTTTTTCTATCGGATGAATGTTCACGCGGGGACCCTGTGAGTTGACTAATACCAGAAAGACGATTTTTTGTCCTTGACCTATTAACTTTTGAACCGTATCTAGTTTTTTTGAGGTGTCTACACTTAAGATCGCTAACCTCATTTTCGTAAGCGCTCGTATTTGAAAATAAGGTTTGTCGCTTTTGGTCTTCATGAAACGCATCCTGCGGAGTTTTTTGAGAATCGCAAGTTACGGATTTTTCGGAGGGCCTGCCCAAATCTCTGTAACGCATTTAAGGTAACGAACCGTGAAATTCTTTCGGTAATGAACTTGGAGGTTGTAAGTGTTTCGTATTATGAGTCTCATTTCCCGGAAATCTAAGTTGATCAAAGTTTGGTTCGGTGCTCGTGTTTCGTAACACAGAGTCTGTCGGCAAATTGAAGGGGTTAAACATCACGAATATTTGAGCATAGTTAAAGGACACATTAGTTGTGTTAAGAGGGGGAAAAATGGTTGGTTTGACTCGCGGAGTTGAAACATGTACTTAGGGGATTCGCGGTTGTAGTACATGTCACGCTTGTAAAGCTGTGATTTCAAGTGAGCGCGTTCGCCATTGTTGTTTTGTTTGCATTAGTAACCAATGCTACCCCTGACGTGGTAGCGGTAAAGTAAAAACTCTCAAATCGTGATTTTAGAGTGAGTAATTCTTGTAAGTTTTAAGATTCCGACTCTAAGTCAGTCCCCGTTTCCGATGCAGCTGAAGTAGCGGACGTCTTATCCGGAACGCGAGACGGCATACCTTTCAAAAGTTTGACTCCTCTACGTAACTTTGCACATTTAAGTTTCCTAGTACCGAAATTATCCAAATATAGTGCCGAGAGACAAGCATCGATTTCGGAATTGTCAAGTTCCGCAATAAACCGTTTGAGTTCAGTGTACGTGTTCGCGTTATCGATCGATTTCAAAAATTCCATTTTACTTCCCTATGGATTCTGAAATCTCGAAAAAAAATGGAGGAATCAAAAATCTTGATAATCATCTGAAGTTCGAGGGCCGCAAAAAAAAAATCATAGGATCCAACTGGTAATCCAAACTACGAACAACGTTGATGAGACGCAAAATCTTATCTTTTTGAATTATAAAAATTATCATATATAATCTATTATTACTATATACAATAATCACTAAAATTGTTCTAATGGATGATTTCAAAAACTGTTCAATCAGCAACGACGCGAACACTTGTCATTGCGCGACAAGAAAAAAGAGAAACGTGAAAACTGAAAATTACACCCGGACGAAACCCATAATTGATAACACCAAAACAAACAAGTGCGTTATAATTGTATTTCGAAGTTTGTGGAGGACGGAATCGCTCAGTTAATTCTTATCTACTTTTTCAAAATCAAAGGAAAAGAAAAGAAAGAAGAAAAAGGAAACCAGACTGAACAATTCAAGTCACTCATGACTGAAACCCACTTCCAAAATTTTAAAGTCCTCAGACTGTCAAACCTAAATAAATAATAAATGCATGTACAAGTAAATCACATGAGAAAAATAAATGTTAGTGAATTTTGAAATCAATAACGAAGGCTGATCCCAAGAAGTCTGTTCAAAACTTAAAATCCATATTATTATGGCTACGTATCGAAAATCCTGCAAGAAGTTCAAAACAAAACTCAATATTTTCTTTCAAAAGCCTCATGACCCTTGACCTGGGTCGTGTATACCGAAAGTTATAAGATCCAAGGTCCTCCCAGGTAAATATGGGTTAGATGTAACCCATATTTGTGGTACAGGTGGTACAGGCTCAGTACTAGCAGATTACAAACTTCTATTGCCGGTTATCTAACGGCCGTATCATTATGCCATTCGTTGGCTTGGTAAGGGCTCAATACTGGCAGAGTAAAAACTTCGATTGCCAGTTAGCTACCGGAAACAAGATTATACCGTGCGTTGTCTCGGTACGGGCTTAGTACTGGCAGACTACAAACTTCAATTGATGGTTATCTGATGAAAACATCATGAGGCCATGCGTTGGCTCGGTACAGGCTCAGTGCTGGCAGAGTGCAAACTTCTATTGCCGATTATCTACTGGCTATCCACTACTTCATATATTCTAAGTGGAATGCCGGTCCTTACCAATGGCATAGTAGAGTGCCAGTTACAAAAGCGGAACAATCCCAGTACTGCATGCTGGTACTACGCCAAGTGTTGGCACAATGCTTGTGTAACACTGGCGCAGTACTAAACAAGTACTAAAACTAAATGCTGGCCAGCAACCGACTTAGTATTCTCCTGTGGGTTGGCGTGGTACAAGCTTCGTACCAAATTAGTACCGGTTCCAAGTGTTGGCCGGCAACCGACTTAGGAGTTTTGCCGTAGGTTCGAGTGGTACTAGCTTAGTAACAACCCAGTACCGAGTTCAAGTGCCGGCTAGAATTCAGCTTAGTATTTCTGTCGTGGGTTAGCTTCGTACTGGCTTAGTAACAAAACAGTACCGGTTCCAAGTGCTGGTCGGCAACTAACTTAAGAGTTTTGCCGTGGGTTCGAGTGGTACTGTCTTAGTACCAAACCAGCACAGAGTTCCAGTGCTGGCCAGCAACTCACTCAAGAATTCTGCTATGGGTTGGAATAGTACTGGCTTAGTACTTAACCCGTACCGTGCCAAGTACTGGCCTGAATACGGCTTAGGATTTTTGCCCAGGGTTTGCGCATCTCAGTACAGAGTGGAATTCCAATAATTTTTAGGAATCTCTATTTTTGAAAATTAATTCATTTGACACTGTCATCCGAGTCAGGAGACACGAGTCTTTGGTTACGCTTTTAGAGTTTTTGCTATTTTCCACTTATCTCTATCCGTTGTCGAGACATCTCAAATTCTAGAACATTTCATTCCGGGAAGTTTTGAAAGCCTGTTGTTTTTTTAGAAAGTACCTTGAGACTATATACACTCATTAGATAACAATATGTTATTATTTTTAAGTGGTGGTGGGGAGGG
>WSXT02090380.1:0-11734 GCA_011762715.2 Neuroterus valhalla
CATAAAACTTGGAGACTGAGTCTACCGAGTAAAATGGTACAAGCGTGAGGGGTAGTGGGTCTCACTGGAAGGGGAAGGTAATCCAAGTACTTCGCGCGGAACTGGGCTATACCCCTCCAGATTGAGGCGATCAAATAATATTTCTACAGCGTAGACCGAGTGACCGAGAACCTCGTGGGATTAGCCTGTGCCAAGGGGAATTCTTTTGCCCCTTGACACTTAGGATTGAATGACAGATAATAAAATAATTACCTTATCTTTGACTAACGCCGGAATATACCTTGTTGGGACCTCATGCTGAGGTACCTGTAGCGAATTTACCAGTTAGGGTCACTGACCCCATTTCCTGAATCCCAGGCATTATATTGAGTAGCGATTTTAAAGTTATATTGTAAAATTTGATAGTAGAGAATAAAGAGAAAAATAAGAATATTATTCCATATTATTGGTTAGGAGATAATTGAAGGGCGTGGGATCAGAAGGGCCTTACCAGCATTTTCATAATTTTACAGGGCCTAATTGCGCCGAGCCATGTACTTGCAAGATACCAGAAATGAAATTTTATCTTGTCAATACGCATTCTTTTTTTTGTTATTGTTATTGAATATCATTACTTTGATCATTGTTTATCGAGTCGATCTACTTTTTTAATTTTGTACTCATTTATTGTTCATCTTATTGAATTACAACACTTGCGATACAGATTATCTAATCGTACATTTTTCCATCAATTTTTCGTTATTGCCACTAAATTTCAATATTCATTTTCGTATTTTTCAAGTCAATTTACATTTAAAAAAATTGTATTCTAGTTCATATTATACTAAAAATTTTATTTGATGAAATAATTGAAAAAGTTTGAAAGAAAGTTATGAAATTAGATTAAATTTCATGAAGTTATAACAACAAAAATTGAATAAAATAAATAAATAAGTTCACGTGATAAAAATTTTTATGTAAGTTCATATTTGTTTACTTAGTTTACATGAAAAAGCTGTCTTCCCACTTACTATTACTGTTATCAAATTTAAATTTTTTAGATAATGCTTATTTATTGAATATTTTTCAACTTTTTTCTTGTTATCATTATTGAATTTGAGGAAATTTGGTTATATTCCTTTATCCACGTGTATTTTTTATTTATTTCTTGTTATTATTGAATTATTTTAGTTACTGTTTATTGGCAATTTTTTTAATCTACATATCTGTTCATATTATTACTACAAAGGGAGGATAGGTTTTAGATTTAATGATAAATTCAATAATTTATTTCATTCTACAATGATAAAAAAATGATTGGACTCACATCGTCAGATTGATGTTCACGCGCAGGGATTGTTTTTGCGCTAAGCGTCACATAATCCCTTCCGCGCATTCTGGACCGGCTTCGCGCTTTCACTTTTACGGGGCATACTCTGTCAATTTCAGCTTTACAAAAAAACCAAAATAACCGAAATATTTGTGAGGCTTTGCTCTACAACGTCCCATTTGCACTTTTTTGAAAATTCGATTAGCTTACCGATAAATGAGACGAAATAGCTAAGGCGGTTCTCGAGATCGACTGGTTTATTGATCAACATTTACACATAACCTCAAAAAAAGAAAAATTATCGACCGCAAGCAATAGCCTCGAAGCCTTGTGCATCACCCTGGAATATTCAAATGTTTCCAGCATCAACAACGAAAGCTAGAACCTCGGAAAATCTTGCGAGAATATGATTTCCCATGAGACTCTATAGGGAGTTAGGCCCCTTATGATCCCTCGGTACCCCTCGAGTTAGGCCCTTAGTGCTTTATAACAATTTTTTTCAGGTGGAAAAATCAAAAAAATTTCTCTGCAATATACCTCGTGATGGGGATTTGGTCGTAGAATCCAAAAATGTGAAAAACTCAATTTCGAAAAGTGTTGGTCAGGCCCTTTTGATCCCACGCCCTTCAATTATATTTTAAGGTGAGCATTGCTCCATTTTCCAAAGAGATTTAATATTATTCTAATTTTAATACTTTTGAGAATAGGGATCAGAGATTTATTGTAAAAGAAAACTTCCCAAAAGGAAATTTGGGAAGGTGAGAGAAATCTCTTAATAGCGTATTCCAAAAAAAACTCAGATCCGTCGCGTACACTCAGTTGAGAATTATCCTCAAAGGTATGTCGGAAGATATTAATATTTTCATAAATCATAAAAAGGAGACAACATTAAATGAATTATATTTGAACTATTTTTCTTCATGAAATGGATTGATCTTAATGCCGTTGATTTTAGATGCTGCAAATGGTTCGCATACTTTATTAGAAAGAATACAAATTTTATCTTTCTTCTCTAGTTGCAATTGACACAGGCATATCCAGTCTCTCATCTGCCCGGTTTTATAACTTTTGATAATTTTTTGAATCTTTTACAATCTTACGATCAATACATATTTCTTTAGCTTTGAAAGCTCCACCTTTTTCTATTATTTTATTTTCCTATATTTTATTGTTATTAATGATTTATTATTGAATTCCTACGTTTTATGAAAACCGGGCTGATGAGAGACTTGATGTGCCTATGTCAATTGTAACTAGAGAAAAAAGATAAAAGTTGTTTTCTTTCTAACAAAGTTTGCGAATAATTTACAGCGTCCAAAATCAACGGCATTGAATTCAATCCATTTCATGAAGAAAAATAGTTCAAATATATTTCATTTAATGTTGTCTCCTTTTTATGATTTACGAAAACATTAATATCTTCCGACATACCTTTGAGGATAATTCTCAACTGTGTGTACGCGACGGATATGAGTTTTTTTTTGGAATACGCTATTACGAGATATCTCTCACCTTCCCAAATTTCCTTTTGGAAAGTTTTTTTTTGGGGGATCTGGATATTTTTTTGAACACTTACAAATTTTCATGCCTGCTCGATAAATTAATAATTCTGGCCAGTGGTATCACTCTTAATTTTATAACACCGATTTGTCGATTGTCATTTTAAAGAAGTGGCTAGGATATTAAGTCTGTTATGCATTTTTACATCCTCATCATAGGAGGTATTACATTTGTGTGAAACTTGACCCCCCCCCCATCCTCCCCACGGTTTTTGTCATATGTACACGTTTTGACAAACCCTGAAACCGAAGAACAGATTTTTACGAATGTGTCTGTCTGTATGTATGTATGTATGCCTGCATGCATGAATGTTTGTCTGGTAGCACGATAACTTATGAAAAAAATAATAATCTATTTGATTGACCAGTGGTACACACTTTTATTGTCTGAAACTGAAGGCCAAGTTCGTTAGCCACCTATTCTGGGTTAAAATTTTTTTCAAATAGAGTAATGGTCAGGGTAATAGCATTTTAAAAATTCCAAAATAAACACAAAACTGAGAATTTTTACATAAACAACTATAGAAGATACGGGGAAACAGATATGAACAAAAATTGTGCAAACAATAAAGATCTACAAATTTGGTAAAATCTGCTTTTTGACAGGACAAGTGGTTCTTGCTCCATTTTTAAAAAACCATATTTTAAATGAGAGAATGGAATCTTTGGACAATCGACACAAGCTCTGGAAAATATAAATGCACACAAGTTCATTACCAGAAAAATATCTTTAAATGTGCTATCGTTTTTCCCATTGGGCGCGAAGTTTTTTTATTCAATCGTAAAAAAATTAAATAAACATTGAAAAATTAAATTTCCAGAAAAAGGACACAACATATGAAAAAAATGTATCAAAGAAACTCCTTTACCGTTCTGGAAAAATTTCGATCGAGTGTGCAGCACGAGACACGCGATGATCATATTATGAGAATAAATCACCGCAGGATAGATTTATTCTAATTTTATAAATTACCATAAATTTAATGAAATATCACAAATTGAATATGATCAATAACCACAAATTGAATAAATTTCACGAATTTTTTTCAAATTCATAGATCACCAACAATTTGGTTACGGTTGCGGATAGAGGAAAGGCCCCTGAGGTTGCAAAGGAAATCAGGCATATCACCTTTTCGAAAGTACACCTCATAAAACGATCTATTGCATCAGCTGACGACCTTTCCACCAACGCACATCCAGCTGACGAATTTCTTAAACAAAGGAAGAAGTAAAGTATCATCTGGAAAATTTTTAGCCGGGAGGAAATCAGTGAAAATCTTTTTTTTCTTATGTACGTGTATGGCTGCCGTTGCTCAACCCACCCATAGATTCGAAGCTGACGTTCACTGCGCTTTATGGTACCACTAAATGAAGCATTTTACGAATTATTAGTCGAGGAGATTTTGGTCACAAAAATCTGTCACTGGCTCCCGGCCTATTAGGTTCAGCCTTGTTTTGTGCTTTGGTATATGCTAAAGGCATATGACTTCCAGATCATAAACATAAAAAATGTTTATGTGCTCCCAATTTCATTATTTGGATTGCACGGGATGAACCAACTTAATTCAGAAACATAGTAATTCAATTGCTAAGATAATTCATACGTTCAGAAATCTAGTTCTTTTACCTCCCAAAAATGATGCACACAAAAATTGAACCTCTCCGGTTTAAGAGGGGATACGCGTGGATTTAGCCTGAGAATTATTGTCAATTTTCAAAATCGTTTGGATGTTTTTTTCAAGACCTGTTGCTTGTAGAGAATTTTAGGGCACATCTTTTTCTTTTTAGCAAATATTACTAGGTTCAACAGTTTTTGAAGTGATTTATAAAAACTAGATTTTTAGAAAACAAAGAATCCTAATCTTTTTTCAATTCACTTCGCGCTTATTTTGTGGATTTCCAGAATATGTCAATATAATTTATACTATATTATTAGGTCCTTTGGAAATAACTGAGGAACAAAAACGTAAATATTTTAATAAACAAAAAAGTTGGCGATTCTTTTGTGAGGCTTCGCAAAAATCATGATTTTCAACCTTCAAGCGCTTCGTTCATCAAATGAATTTTGAACGATGAAAAACTAATAGTGAACAATTCAGTAGCGAAGTGTGGGCACGCAGACCCTGTCACGAAACAGAAAATGTTCTCGGAATAGATTAAAATAGTAAAAATGGATGAAAATATCTTATTGGAGAGGACTCCAGCTCAAATGTGACCGAGGTATACGCGAAAAGAAGTGAAAATGCGGTTTTCAATTTTTTTTTACCCCTTTCCACCAATTTTGAACGTACTACTTTGGCCTTTACACTCATTGTGTTTCCAGTCATTTCATTCTAGACACAGGATTTCGCGATGTCGTGAAAAAATTGGAAAAGAAAAACTTTCGTGTGTTAATGCCTGCATTTCTAAGATCAAAGAAAAGAGTCTCGTATTGTCACTGTGTCTTTCTTCGCTGTTGAAGCTGATCATAGCAATCTTTTGCTCCCTGGAGCTTATAGATCGGTTTATATCACAAGCGGCCTACGCGGTGAACACTTGCCTATAGCAAGGGTGTGTTCATCTCCGGAAAGTCGTGGCGCCGGTACCTCTTGAGAAAAAGGTTACTTTAGGTATTTAGATGTATTGTAAATATAATTTATCAACAGAACTCACCAACGTTCAACATTCTATCCAACTAAGTATTCAAATAATCAGTCAATGAGATGCCAAGAGAAATTAGGCAACTTATTTCTCGCTTCAGAATATATCTCTGATTCTAACGCATATCACGATATAGTTTACCAGTTATATTCAAGGCTAAACATCTTATTTGCTTGAGGATTTTCTACAAGGCTCTCAAGAAATATGAAAACAATCTCGTGAAATCATACTACGAGCAAGTTATCGAAACAGGGCACATTATTTCATTTGATCAAGCTACCGTCATTGCACGAATGAACAATGTTTTCCGACGAAGGCATGGAGAAGCAAAAGATTGGGAGTCCTAAAAGACAATGCAGAGTAGCCATTCACGGTTGCGGTTCACCGGTCTGGTTCTGTTCTTGGTTGACCGATGCAGCTCACACTGCGCCGATTCAGCTTAATGATTGTCATTCTCACGCATGCCAACGAACGAAGCTCGAGACAAGCCTCGTGGCTTCAGCGAGCACTCTCATTGGCTACAGTTGCAAGGGGCACGGTTGAAATTGGAGCCGAACCCTCAAGCTCGAGCCGAACTGAAACCGGGACCAAGTAAGTGCTGATTGACCGAGAGTCCGACAGGACCCGCGAACCGCATCCAAGAAAGGCTAGTCTGAATTGGCCTTAGGACACCTAAGTAACTTGAATGGAGTTAATGGATATGATACCAAACCAATTTGGCTGTCCGTCCTCTCTGGTTTCTCAAAAAGACCTGATTGGTCAATCAGGCTCAATCAGTCCCAACGGTAGGTCCTTAGACCAATTACAGGCATCGTAGAAAGCATATGTAAGCACAACTTCAACTAATCATTTTTGGAAGAACTGCAAATGAAAATTCCCTCTGCTGAGCCAGGTCGTCGCAAAAAAAGGTGTGAAAAAATGAAGCCCCTGGTGGTCATCCATCTTGACTCTTCCTCTCCTTTAGCTGAGTCGATATTCAACATCAAATTTCTTGCAAGCCTTAGAGTTCGGGTTGAAGCCAAAAGAAAATCAAACCTTATTCCGCAATACAATCGTGACCTCAAATACTTCCACACCGCAAATTACGGCAATATCTCCTGGTATTGCGCTTTCTGCGGACGTGATTACGTCACTGCCTCGCTTCCGAATCCACTTCCTCGCAACGCTCATTCGCTGACGTAATCTTAGCTCGTTCTCCTCCCAAAGTCCAAAACCATCCTTAATCCTGTCCCAACATTGGTCCTCTACACATTCCGCAACTTCAACAGCTTTTTCGTGACTTCCTCTCTGCCTGTGCTGCTGCCGTGCAGCACCCAACCTTGGGACGCTCGTGAAAATGATATGAACATTCGGACCTGGAATGCCGATGGCATCTCTGTTCTTAAGCGACTGCAATTTTCTCTACTCCTTAACGACTGATTCATCGATGTCGCCTTCAAAACCGAGACTCATCTTAATTCTACGGAGAAACTTTCTATTCCAGATTTCTTCGTATACAGGAAACACCTTTCTTCCTCTAAAGGTGGTGGTGTGGGTCTTCTAGTCCGGAACTTTCCCCGCTACTTATTATCGACATTTTCTTAACGGAATCGAAAATAGATTACGTTCCTCCCAAATATATTCTGAAAAATCCTCTCTCAAATGTTGCCCAATCTAATCTGCTTCTGACCTGGATACAGCTGTCGAAGCCCTGACAAAAGGCATTCAAAATTCTGTGAAACTCCCTTCCTCAACCAATCACACTTTTGCCTGCAAAACCAAACTTTACCTGGCCACTCGCATCTTCATCCGCTAGAAAAAGCAAGCTTGCAAAAATTGGCAGTCCTACCGTCATTCTGAACAGCGCCAGCGTCTCAACTCCCTGCAGAGGCAACTGAGAACTACTCTTCGTTTAATTGATACATCTTACTTCAAATCTTACATAGAAGAAGCTGAATTGTATCTCAAAAGATGCTGGAGAGTCACCAGATCCCTCCGTTATAGGAAATCCTACCCCGCACCTCTCCCCAAAGACAGACAATCTTTCTCTCTCGATGAGTAAAAAGCGAAAATTTTCGCAGATTTCTTCAAAGTTTATTGCTCTCCCTTTCCTAGCCTCGACAAATTTGCTACCTACCATGATCATGTTCCCAGAACTGCTGAAAATCTTACTGTCACAGATATAGATCTTATTCCTACCTGCCTCGAAGAAATCTCCGACCAATTCCGCTCCTTGAGCAATCATTAGGCTCTCGGCACTGACTCCATGCAATGAGGGATTTATGACACTTGAGGGGCGCCTTGAGATCTACGAATTACTTGTTCTTTCTCTAACTTAAGAATCGAGATTCAAGTTGAATCTAGTTCTTGTCTTCCCGTTCGCTGTCTCCAAATATTCCGGAATCTGGCGTGATTCAATTGGATACCTCTAAGGCAAGGGGAAACTGCTGGTCAAGATTGTATAGGTTCCGGAAATGACTTATTCGCCTAGAAGCGAAATTTTTGACTACGTCAGTAATTCTTTCGAGAGAGAAATTGCTCTCACAACCCCAACTGGGGCCCTTGATACCAAGGCACTGGATGCGATATTCCAGAATTCTTCCAGACTCCCACGATGGGATGAGAATCGGGTCTGGTCATCCAGACTATCTATCTGCAGCGCAACAGAAGCACCCAATCAGCGCAAGCCACTGGAGGCCCGCTCTCTTTCTCGCGCCATTTATTCATTGTAGTTGTTTTCCGAATTAAAGTCAGTGATTGTAAAATTTTGGGGTAAGGGTAGCTTGTTGTTAGTGTGAGTTGGAATTCTTATGAATTTCCCGTGTTCAAGCCATTTATTCGAGGAGAATGGAATGTAGTTTCATTTCTAAATACGTAAATCTTCCGAACTTCCAAGATTTCTCTTTTTTGAATGATGTTTTGCCTATTATTTTTTTGTAATCGTGGAAAAATCGAGGCCGTTTTTGCTTCCATTAGCCCTCCCTTAGTATCGCTGCTGTCCTGCTGAACCTTCTGTTCACAAAACAAACTCGTGTCTTTTTTTGCAGTTTTATGCCTACCATCTCGTACCACTGGGTTCAAGCTAATTGTGTTTTTGCTAACCCTCCAATCCGTTGAGATATTTTCGATTCACGAATTCATGATTAGCTTTTGAAATAACTACTACGTATGGGGTTCTGCACCCTGACCATCGGTTCATAAATCGCCTACTCTTGGAGTGTCGGTGGGGCGACAGAGCCCCTAGGTCACTCACTATAGCGACTAGATTTCCTTTTGCTCTGCCGATTTCTCTTCTTTTTGTTATATTGCCTCTCCATACAATTGTACATCCTGAGTCATAGTGTCGTGTGCTTCCAAATTTTGTAAACTCCGATACCGCCCCCCTTCATGCCAGTTTGAATAAATTTTACCTCCTATTTTGGAACACCTATACCCGCATTGTTTATTTACCAGTACAAGAATTCAAGACCTTGTGATTATTTCCTGCAATGGCTAGCCGATCTCCTTCACCACTACTTTAACGAGGGCTGAGCAGTGCCGGGTAAAGTCTGATCCACGTTCAGAATTCAGTTGTGGTGAGTTGAGTTTTGAGTGCCCGGCTGGCGCATGCAGCGCCTGGTGCTCAACACCTGAGTAGAAGTTTTGAGATTTGTTTCGTTTGTGAAAAAGAAACGTGAGCCAGGATTTACTTTCCTTTTCTCGAATGAATAACGCCGAAATCACTGCTCAATTCCAATTATTCCTTCTAGATCACGACTTGATTTGCTGAAATTGAGGAGATAATTTTCCCTCTAAAGCATCTTATACAGTTATGAAAATATCAAATGTCTGTAAGTGGCTCACCGCACATATTCCACGGCAATTCTATGCGATTCGCGTTAATTTTACTTGTTTCAATTTTTCAGTACGCCAAGGTTTCGCAATGATACAGCACAGTAAATATGGGAGGACACAAAAGGAAGGACATAAAAAAGAAATATATGATAAATTTAGGTAATATGCAATCCTTTATTCACCAAATTTGCAGCTGTAATCAAGAACCAAATGGTTTTCAATTTTTCCGGATTGACTATTATTAACCAGATCTGCTTGCGGAGGTTACGGTTCTACAAGGTGGCAGCTTTTCAACACGTTATTTCGGTAGATGATAATCTACACGATATGCATCTGCTTTCTTCTTTTCCATAACTCTAACTGTCGATACACCTGCTTGCGATATTTCAACACGGTGACCCTCCTTATTGTAAAATCCTTGAACCATACGATTTGCCTTGTTGAGTATCGATACAAACCATTCATCGTCTGCGCCTACATTTAAGTCAAATTTAACGCGGTAAAGTCTGACTTTGGGTTTATCCCCCAGTCCCGTGAATAATTCAAATAAGTAACGTATCGGCAAAACGAGTTTCTGTACTTTCTTACCAGTATGGAAAACTCTCTCTTGACTTGTACTGCCAGAAGTATTCATCGAATGTCCTGATTCTGTAAGGATAAAGACAATTTTTATACTCCGGTGAAATTTGACTTTAACTCTGTTTTACAGAAAAAAGTAACGTAAAGGTAAGCTCGCATGAGAAAAGAGCTTGACTGGCGCAGCATGAGGAGAAGAAGTATGGCAAGGGTGGAAATCAAATGTTGCTTTTGTCATAACTTCTTGTTTTTTTAATGGCTTTTTGTTTGTGTTATTTCATCACGTCTGATAGGCCAATAAAGAGAAGGAGAATAAAAAGACAGATCTTAAAGGAAAAGAGAGAAGAGAATTGAATTGTTGGGATTGTTAGAAATTGTGGGATAAGTGGTAACTGTGAGAAGAAAGAGAATACAATTTTGGCCTGAAATGGTAATAAAAGAAGAGTTGTACAATGAGCAGAAATGCGAGGGCTAGGTGAAGAATAGAGGAAAGGAGAATTATAGGTAGATATTGAAGAATATGCAGCAGAGCATACAAGAGTTCAGAATGCTGAATGCTGAAAGGATGGGGTTGTCAAGGAAAGCGGAAATGGAGGAAACGGGTTTGCAGTCAGCAGGAAGAGAGGAAGTCCTGATACAGAAAGATGCGACCTGTAAGACAGAAGACGATGGAAGTGCATGGAGTAATTTGCCAATAGCCTAATAGATAAAGAAAAAATAGCAATAGAGGTGAACGGGAAATTCATAAGGAATCCACAAGTGATGAGGGGAGACGGTGATGATTGTGAGGTGCTTGACGTTGTTCGGAGCTTGGTGGCTTCTACATAACGCGTTGCAAAAATTGAGGTGTACTGAGAAATGTATAGCGGGCTCTCACTGAAATTCTGGAAGTGCGAGAGAAGCTGAGAAACTTCTGGGAGACTAAACTAGGAAAGGGACAATTAAAGGGATTCTCGATAAAAGAGAAAGGAAGAGATCCAGTAAGAAGAGGATAAACTAAAAGAATGATGAAGAAGAGCCGAGGAGGCAGATTATTTGTGAAACGTGAAAAAGCATAGCACGTTCAGAAGTGAGAGAAGTAGGGTTATAAAGTGGAGTAGTAGAGAAAGTTTGTAGGGTAATACTGATTCATGGAGGAGAGGTTGTCATTATAAAGTAAAATATGGTTATTTTTTTTTGGACATGCTCATTTGGATATACTTGATTCTCAACGATAGTAGTGTGCCTATTTTTCCAAATCAAATCAGGAACATTTATAGGAAGGAGTATGGTCCGAACGTATAAGGGATCTCAAAGGCTCTGAATCTTGTAACAAGGAGGGAAAATACCATAAATCTATCGCGTAAATTACCCTCATTATAGAAGGTTATATTTGCAATTTACTGGGTTATCGATCGGACATTTATCCGTCAACAAGGAATTCTCGAATGATTTTTATAAATATTTTAATTCATAGATAGAGAAAACTAAATAATGGTTCTTTGATTTTTGGGTTAACTATTTCATTTTCCCGTTTAAAATTCTATTACTTTGTGGAAGAAGTAACTTTTTTCGAAATTTTAATTAATTGATGGTCAGTTTAACTACTTTGTTCAAAATTGGCTTTGTAATGACAAACGTATCATGGATTAAAAATTTTAGAACTGTTTCCAAATTAATTTATTCTCGGTTCAGAATTTAATTTTCAATTCAAAATTCAGATTTTAATTTTTGGTGGCAAACTTTCCTTCCTGAATTTAAACATCTTATTCCTGTCAAAGCTCTACTTGGTGGGTACCTATCACCACTACGTAGCGCGTCCCCAGGTTGCGGATAGAGGAAAGGCCCCTGAGGT
>WSXT02090391.1:0-11734 GCA_011762715.2 Neuroterus valhalla
TTGAAAATAAATTTTTGATTTTCTATGCAGATTGTACAATGACTGCGTTCAAAGTAGTAAACTTCCGACTGGGAAAAATAAAAACGTCACGAAATATTTATATTACAATTTATAGGTTTACAATACCCAGAAATATTTTTCCCAAATTACAAATGAATTTGCAAAAAAATTGTGAACCGGACCAAATTTTATTGTAAATTTATTTATATGGAAAATTAAAAAGGATTGAACTTGCTTATTTATAAATTGATAGGTTGCAAATCAGTTTTTGCTAATCTGATGGAAACAAATTACAGAAATCTTTTATAAAGTCTGCAAAACTACAAATTATGCGGAAAAACTATTTCAATATTTATTCATCGAGAAACAAATTATTATTCCCATTTATTTATTGCAAGGACTAATTTATTTATAAATCAGCCATTTTCAGAAATATTTTTTCGAAAATTATAAGTAGATGTGCAAAGCAATTCTAAACTTAGCCGAATTGCATGTTTATTTATATTGGAATTTGGAAAAATTTATAAAGTACTGAATTTATTTATTTATAGGTTGATAAGTTGTAAATATTGTTTTTTTTCAAACTTCAGGAAGATCAAATGGAAAAACGAATTTATAGATTTTCTAAAGTTCTAAATTTCCGGAAGTTTCCATTTACTAAAACTATAAATTTATTCCTTTTTGTTGTAAACTATGAAAAATTGTCAAAAATTATCTGGAAGAACAATTGCAATATTTGTTTATGCAGAAATAATTTAATTTTATATTGTCTTCACTATTTATCGTGTGAGTACGCGAGTTATAAAAATTTACGTTTGGTGACGTGTCGTTCATGGCGTTGCAGTGAATGTCTGACGCTCTAAATGTCAAACTTTCATAACACAGCCACACAAAAAAAACGAGTATGCGGATCTGGTAACGATACACACCTATTCCTATGATTTTTGGGGCGCTGAATTCAAATTTGGTATCAGAAATCACCCATCACGTCATGGTTGAGCCATAACCTCAAAAAATGACGAAAAATCATGCACTGGGGCAAATAAATTTCAAAATAAAGCCAGTGATGCAAATTTTTACTTCAAAAACATGTCGACAACTGTAGAGGATCAACCCTTGCCTGATATCAACTTATTAAACATAACTTCACCCGACAGATCCTGACCTCACCTAAACTGAATTAACAGAAATTTATTGAACTACGCGTAAAGCTCTGGAAGCATATTTTCCTAGTATCAAATGTGTGCTACATCGAATGAGTCAACTCAAGCCTAACCTAGAGCCTAATAGCAGTATATGTCTGGAGTTTCGTAACCGCTTGTTGCAAGCATTATTCGCCTGTGTCTGTAACCAGGGCACCTCCATGTGGTGACGGTGGGCTACGGATCCACATTGGCTCAGTCGGATAGTGGACAAAAGTCCCAGCGACGAATCGTACGCTTACATAGCTACAGGTGTGGTTGAATTTCATTCGGCTAGGTTAGGTTAGGTCAGGTCAGGTTTTGTTAGGTCAGGATAGTTCAAACCTCTTTGTAGGTTAAGCCGAAGCTGAATAAAACGGTACAGCAAACACAACGGGACGACACAATCAGTTTAATTGTGTTACGTGAAGTTAAGTTAGGTTAGGTTGGGTTAGGTCAGGTTTTGTTAGGTTAGGAAAGGTTTGACCTCTTTGCAGGTTAGGCCCAAGCTGATCCAATCAGTACTGCAAACACAATGGGAAAACACAATCAGTTTAATTGTGTTTCGTGAGGTTAGGTCAGGTTAGATTTATTTGTAGGTTAGGCTCGAGTTGACCCATTCGATGACGCACACATTTGATACTGGGAAAATATGCTTCCAGAGCTTTACGTGTAGTTCAATAAATTTCTGATAATTCAGGTTAGGTGAGGTCAGGTTCTGTTCTGTAAAGTTATGTTGAATAAGTTGATATCAAGCAAGGGTTGACCCTTCACAGTTGTCGACATGTTTTTGAAGTAAAAATTTGCATCACTGGCATTATTTTCAAATTTATTTGTCTTAGTGCATTATTTTTCGTCATTCTTTGAGGTTATGGCTCAACCATGACGTGATGGGTGATTTCTGATACCGAATTTGAATTCAGCGCCCCGCCCCAAAATCCATAGGAATAGGTGTGTCTTGTTACCAGTTCCGCATACTTGTTTTTTTTTGTGTGGCTGTGTAATTTTCGGATGGTGTTGTTGAACTTCGGCCACAACCTACGGCTTTGTGCGTTATCAATCGCGAAATTCTTTTTTATAGGATTATAGTTGGGAGTTTCAGAATTTGATACCTCCAACGATAATGTTTCATAAATGCCGTAGTTGTGCATAATCATCAAATTCCTGGTGAGAAATCGAAATTTACCTACCATCACCCGCGCAGACATATGGTCTGATCTGGAAATACATTGGCGTAACCGTAGAGGGAACTCAAAAATTCCAGAGTCGGTTTGTGCAATGCCCTTAAAAACTGTTATTTCTTTTTTTGATAGTATTTATTATTCGATATGTAATCAAAATTGATAATACTTCTGCTTGATTCAACAATACTTAATCCAATCTCATATTCTCAAGCTTTGGCAAGCCTTTTCAACAGAGGTTTATTGGGAATTCTGACCCCTAAAATAACGACTTTCCATAACAGTCTTGTATTATCCGCCTGCAACATCATATGAATCATGTGAAATTTTTATGAATTATTGGATCCTCTCCATCTTCCTCGGGGCTTCAAAAAAAAAAAAAAAAAAAAACAGTTTTATTTTTCCAAATTATTCTATAAATGACTCCTTTTCTAAGAAACCTACATGTTTTATCCTTTTTGTTGACTCAGGTATGTTGAATGAATTCAATTTTTGTTAAAAAATTATTATTTCTTTTGTGTTTACTATTTTTTAAGAAAAATTTTTCCGATTGAATTATTGCTGAATTTCAAAACATTGAGGAGGGGGTTTTAAAATAAAAAAATGGTTTTATTGACATGTTTTTTAATGCTTTTATTTTGACCTTATTAATGACCGTAAGACAAAATATGCTAAGAATTGCTGAATTGCTTATTCTCAAAGGGCAGAATGATTTAAGAAATTGCTGGACAAGAAAGGGCCTTGAAATTTTCATCAATTTATTTCCAGTTATATGAATATCATTTCGAGTGAGCAAAATCTCTTTAGATTTCCCAAGATGTAGAGACATATTCCGTTGATTTGTATACCCTTATACTGTGAGAGAATGTGAGATAAATGTTTTGAAGGATCTATAGATAATATCTCTTACATGTAATTAGTTTGTTCAAATATACGAGAAAGGTGATCTGAATTTTATATTGTTCAATCATTCCCTATCTCTTTCGGAATGAAAACTGTCGATAGTTTTCAAGATTCATCACAAGAGTATCTTCTCAGTCGCTTGAAGATCTATTCGTTTCGTTTTTTTTTCAACTGGCCACGTTTTGGAACCCCCGAAGCAAAAGAACAGATTTTACGAATGAGTCTATCTGTAAGTATGTCTGTCCCCCCGACAGGAAGGTCACCGGGCTGAGAGTAATAATGTTTTCAAAAATCAAAATACAAACTAAAATGAAGATTAAAAGCGGAATGACGCTGGATGTGGAAAAACTCTTCTTTTTGAGTGTCCGTCAAGATTTTTTTACAACTTTCAGGACTCGCTGGAAAAATTCAAAAATTGAAATTTATGCCGTAAAAAAAAAGAAAAATGAAAATGAGAAATTTTTTTTCTGTGTAGTTCTCGTGAATTCTTGGATGATTTCTCTCTAGGATGGTCCAATAATTTTTTTTTTCAAATTTTTATGCAAAACGCCTGAAAATCCGTTTGAATCTACAAGAAAATAAATGCATCTTTTCGTTTTGAAAAAAATAGTTAGAGGTATCGCAAGCTCCGTGAAGTTTAACACGTATTTTCCATGAGAAAAAAAGGCGTCCTTGTGAATTTTATTCAGAAATCGCAATATTAGATGAATGGAGTTCGAAATTGACCATTTCTCTTCAAAATTGGTCACAGAATGCGAATAAGATATTACTTTTCAAATATTTTTTGCGGTTCTTTAAACTCAGATTAGTTCAAATACATGAAATACTACTTCATACTGATAATGAGATGTTTATTCAAATTGTTCAAACCATTTATTATTGTGTTTAGCCACTTTCTCTTAGAAAAAGATTAGAAAATCAAGGTATTTTCTGAATTTTTCAACTTATTGTCAACGTTTCAAATAGAGCGAGGTAATAATCAATTGAAGTTAACAAAAATAATTGTTTGAACAATTTATTATTATTCATAACAAAATCCTCTTAGAATAATGCTACAAAGTTGCGGTTTTTCTGAAATTCACAACTTTTTGTCCACTTTTACTTGAAGTGGGTAATTATTTATTCTAATTTAGTAAAAATATTCGTTTAAATCGGTTTTTTCCTAAAATTTTGAACTTTTCATCACATTTCAATTAGATTGAAGTAATGATTAATTCATGTTAAAAATTATTTGTTTAAACGATTTATTATCATTGCTTATAACATTTTCTTTGCTTAATGATAGAAACTTGCAGTTTTTTCTGAAATTTTTAACTTTTTGTCCATTTTTTACTGTGTGAGTCGATATTTTATTTTATTTACTAAAAATATTTATTTAAATAAAATATTATTGTTTATAGCTATCTCCTGTTAGATAAGTGCTAGAAAGATGCGGTTTTTTCTGAAATGCTTATTTTTGCTCTACCTTTTTAGTTGTGAACAAATAACAAATAACCATTCTAGAGAATCATATTTTAAATAGAATTGTATTGTTTTAGGTGATTTTTTGTTCTTTTCCCAATGTCAAAAAAATTGAATTAAAACAGAAAAGATAAATTCATTCAGTGAAATTTGAATTTCGAATTCTCTACAAAAATTGTGGATCTCAAACGCAAAAATTAAATTCTCAAGAAAGTAGTCCAAATATTCAAACTAAAATCAAATAAAAAACAATCTAATTGAACCAACAAATAAATCCATTCGATCTAATTGAATTTCATTCGAATTCCATTCAGCGCAACGTCAAATATTTCAGGAAACCACAACTTTCTAGCACTTATCTGAGAGAAAATGGTTATTAACAATAATAAATTGTTCGAATAAGCACGTTTGTTAACTCGCAATAATTATTACCTCACTATATGTAAAAACTGGACATAAAGCTTAGTATTTTAGAAAAAAACCGCAACTTTTTAGTACTAGTCTAAGTGAAGATAGGTATTAACAATAATCATTTGTTAAAACGATTATTTTTGTTAAATTGAATTAAATATTACCTCACTCCAAGTCAAGAGTGGAGAAAAAGTTGAAATTTCAGAAAAAACTACAAGCTGCTATCATTAGGCAACAAAATATTATTAGCAATGATAATGAATTGTTTGAATAATTTTTTTTTAACATGGATCAATTTTTACATTACTCTAATTGAAAAGTGATAAAAAGTTTAAAATTTGAGGAAAAAACCGCAACTATGTAGAATTAATCTAGAAGAAGATAGCTATAAACATTCACAATTTGTCTAAACAATTATTTTTGCTAAATTATATAAAACAATTACTCACTTCAAGTGAAATTGGAGGAATTTGTAAATTTCAGAAAAAACCGCAACTTTGTAGAATTATTCTGAAAGAATATTGTTATGAATGATAAAAAATTGTTTAAACAATTTTTTTTGATAACTTTGATTGATTATCACCTGGCTCCAACTGAAACGTTGAAAATAAATTGAAAAATTAAGAAAAAACCTTGACTTTCTAACCCTTTTCTGAGACAAAGTTGCTAAAAACAATAATAAATTGTTTAAACAATTTGAATAAACATCTTATTATCAGAATGAAGTAGTATTCCATGTATTTGAAACAATCTGAGTTAAAAAGAAACGCGAAAAATCATAATCAGCGCCAAAAACTCGAAAAACCCATTTTTTCACTCATGGGGCTTTTTGGGACCCTTTAAAACAGACTAATGGAGGTGATATATTGAAAAATAATTTTTTATTCGCATTCTTTGACCAATTGCGAAGAAAATTGGTGAATATTGCACTCGATTCATCTAATATTGGGATTTCTGAATGAAATTTACAAAAACGTCTTTTTCTCTTATGGGAAATACGTGTTGATATTTTTTTCAGAACGAAAAGAATGCATTCATTTTTTTGTGGATTCGAACAAATTCTCGAGCGTTTTGCATAAAAATTCGAAAAGAATCTTTTGTAATGCATTTTTGGACCACCCTATTCCTCACACATCGGTGAGATACTCTCAAACTCTGTGAAAGGCTTGTGAATTCTGGTAGGAAACCCTCGAATTCTAGAAATTTTTCAGAAATCTGTAAATTTTTTTTGAATCATTGTGGAATACTCTAGAAAAATGTTGAACGCTCGCGAAGTCTTGTACGATTCTTCAGAAATATGTCAAATACTTAAATACCTCTGTGAAATTCTCTCCAAATCTGTGGGATGGCCTTGAACTCTGCCAGATGGTTCGTTAATACTCTTGAATTTTTTAATATCTGTGGAATCTGAGCGATTCCTATGAAATACTCGTAAATTCTCTAGAATCCTCTAGGAATGTATGGAATTCTTTTAAATCCTATAGAAGACTCGTAAATACTTTTGAATTCTGTAGAAAATCCTTCACTCTCGGAGAATTTCTCTCAAATATGTAAATGCTTGTGGAAACTGTGAGATTCTCTTGAAATCTGTAAGTCATTCTTGAAAACTGTTGAATTCTGAAATATTCCTTCCAATTTTCGATATAAAATCATGGAAAAAATCCCTCCGATTCTTAAGAGTTATCTTAAACTTTGTGGGATTCTCACAAATTCTCCAAGAAGAATCCTTCCGAATTTTTTATCAGGTGTGAGCGAGAAAATTGCCGCCTCACATACGGCGAACGTTGCAGCAATGCCTTAAAGTTTCTTTTTAGGCGCCAGCCAGGCTCGGAAAATCAGAACATAAAGGGGTATTTTGTTTTAGCCCGGCAATAGGTTATTGTATTTTATATCCATGTTTAACCTTAAATTACTCACTTATTACTCTTGAATACCCTATTCAACCTTCCCTTGAAATTTGAAGGAAAGAAAGGAGGGTACGGAATCTCAGGGGTGGTTCCTAAAATCACCAAAGACCATTTTAGTTATAAAAGAAATTCGATAAGGTTGACACTTTATTTTTAAGTTAACGGAACACTCATCTCAAAATGAAGCGCGATGCAACGATTGAGTCAAGAACTACGTAATTTACAAGAATGAGAGGATTTCAAATGTGACCACGTGGTCGATTCACACGTAAGAACAGGTCGCGGGTTCTTCTTTTATTTCTACTACAACGGCACACAGAATTTTCCAAAGCCTTCAAAATCTGACAGACATTTTTGTATTAATCGATAAATAAATAAAGATAAATGAAGTTTGGGAGAATTCACGGCAGTTTACAAAATCAAGCGGAAGTTAAAACGTGCCACGTGGTCCACGCGACAAGGGAAACGAAAGAGCGGAATATCGATCCACGGATCTGACTGGAATGAAAATTCACAAAAATGCTACGCACTGACTCGACTTTCAAACTAAAAGAATCTAAATCACTATCACTTAGGAAGGTCAAGCTCAGCAATGGGTCAGGCTATCGGAATTCGGAACTTCACCTAGAACCGCCGTTGCTTCACCCGCCGAAATATAAAAATTTTTACCTCTGACATCTCTGGCAGTTCGAGCAAAACAAAAGCAGCTTAGAAGAATTATATTCAGTATCTCAATCAAATTTTCGAACTCCAACAATTCCAAATTCAATATCGGTCAAAACCCTCAAAAGTGATCCCACAACCAAGACGAAATGCTTACGGGCGAAGACCAAGAGCGAAAGTGACGGGTCAGTTACGACGCGCCACGTCTATGGAGTCCAGGGTGTTCGACCGTGGCGCGTGCGCAACATCAGTTCACATGCGCACACTAGTAACTAATTTAACGGAACTACGGAATAAAATATAAGATGAATAACGGAATTGAGAAGACGTAGACAATATTTGGTATTTCAAAACAGCAATCAGAAGTTCTTCTCGTTAATAAAACTATCGCAAATCGTTGCAAAAGATACAGAGATTTACGGAGAGATACGCATGAAGGTCTGTCGACAGGCTTCCGTTTCAATATTCTCGGAAATGCCATTTAAAAGAGCGATTTGCCCAATCGTCGTCTCGGGTACCAGCCAGCAAGATCAAATACTCCAAATCTCTGTTTCTTCTGAGACGAAGTTCTATTTGTGACGTCACATGCCCCTCCAGTAACCAGCCATTTGAAACCAGGGTCTTGTAGGGAAGTATAGAATGCAGACCCAATTGAGCCTAGTGACAAGGCTCCCGCCACTCTCCAATCCAGAAATAATCGAGCCTAGTCATTTCATAGGCCCTAGAGTTCGCATAAGGTGCGTGAATTGTGACGTCATGCCTTATCTGCATAGATTGAAGTAAGCAGGTGGTAAACATCCAAAAGTACCAGAGTTCAGCAGAGGGTAAAGGGCCATGACGTCGGGCTTCTTTCTGACGATTTTGAAAGGCAGGCAAAAGGCGGCGCTGTTAGAGAGTCTGATTGGACGGAAGGTTAGTGGCGTGCCCTTGACCAGGACTGCGTCTGGTAACCATGGGGGCGAATTTAATCATCAGACAACACCAGGTGCTCTGCGTCCACGGAGGCATCCTTCGAATTCATGAACGTGTCGAGATTAAGAGACGACAGGCCTGGGCAAATCTAGTCAAATAGATCCATGGCGAATGTTGTTGTTGACGTAGCTCGAAATTGACAGATGGCGACGAAGTACATGTAAGGGATATTTAATACAGATTTAATATTTAATGTAAGCATTTCCGGTGAGTGCTCCTGAGTCGAGGTAAGACTTTCGCTTTTGGTATTATAAATTTTTGGTTTGAATATATCAAACATAAACCTAATACAGGAACTAAAGCGACGTCATGAAGTGACAGGGATGCAAAATTTACCCTGTCACACAGGCTGTGTCTATTATAAGATTATACAATTCTTCGTTCAGTCTATCATTTTCTGGAAAATTTTTCTTAGCCGGAATTCTCGGAAATTCTCTAAAATCCTTGTTACATTCTCCAGAAAACTGGAAAATTCCGCAAGAGTTTCTTCTATTTCTTCATCGAATTTCGAAGGATTCCCCGGAACTTCAGAGACTTTCACGTAATTTAACAGTAGTAATGAGTATTTTACATAAATTGAGAGAATTCTATAGGTTTTTAGAGGATACCATGAAATTTAAGATCGTTTCACCATATTTCAAGGGAATCCAACAAGAACTCACGAGGATTTCACAGATTTCTGGAGACTTTTGCATAAAATCGAGAGGATTAAAAAACTTTCGGAAAATTCACTGAAACCGAAGGGATTTCTGCAAAATTCAGCAATATCGACGCTCCTTTTACAGAGATCAAGAGAATCCCACAGATTTCTGGGAAATCCCACGAAAATCAAAAATGAGTTTCAAGATTATTGCAAGACTACTAGAATTCGAGGGACTACTACAGCATTCGATTGTACTTACGAGCCTCTTACGACTTCAGGAAAATTTCACAGAATTCTAGAGACTATCACAAGAGTTCACGGGAATTTCACATGGAACTAGAGGGACTTATACAGCATTCCAAAATATTCAAGAGTCTTCCACAGGATTGAAGACAATTAAATTATTTCTAAGAGAATGCTGGATCAGGGGTTTTTCTTTCTAAGCCTTGAAGCACAAAATGTCGTTTTTTTTTTCGTTTTCGAGAAATTAAATAAAGTGTAATGCGGTGCATATACGGCACTCGAGACCGTTGGGACGCTCGCTCGGCGGAACTTCTTCGGACCAATTTATCGTGTCAATTATGATTATTCGTTGTTTATAGATTCGCTCTCTGCATTTTACAGGGCTGAAACTGTCATTATAGTATTTGAATACCTGCATTACATTCACTGAAGGGATGCCATACTGATGAAGTAAATGGAAGTGTATTTTTCAAAAATGATCTATTGTAAGTAGAAATATTGTTATTCTTTTTTTTTGATTGCGAACTGCCTAACTTTTCCTGTTACTTTGACAGGTGGTTTTTTTGGTCTTTTCGTTGTCTTTTGATTTTGTTGCCTCTTTTTTTTGGGAAAAAAATCGCACTCTGGTGCAGCTGAAAATTTCTTTAACTGCAATTGCTGATCTTGGTAAGGAATAAACGCATGATACTGCAAGATACCCGGTATCGTTGCTGCACTGTGGAACCTTGGTTGCAGCATTTCTGAAGTTGCAGCATGAGTTTCCTTGCTACTGAAAAAAGCCAGCTTTTCTTCACAACTCTTTTGCGCCCACTGAAATAAAGCGTTGGCAGTCAGTATATGGTGTTTCGCAAAAGCTCGCAGGCTGGCCCGAGCAGTTCCCCTTTTTATATTTGCTCCTATGCCATCGCAAGCTCCTTTACCATAGGTATTAGCATGAAAACGTCATTCTGCTGGCACACCGAAATCTTCTTCGTGAGCTTGAAGATTGGCAAAACTGTTTTTACTTTCAAAATGTTGCCCTGCACCGTCTGTGAAATAGTAAACCTTCTTCGGACTATGATTAGCTTCAACATAATTCAGAATGATTTTTTGGTATTCATAAATGGCAACGGTGGCATGAGACAAGTTATCTGAAATCATAACCATGCTTTTGTGCTTCAATTCTTCATCTTCGCGATAGTAAATAACTATGGTGAAGATAGGAGCATGGTCATTATTCCAGTGGAATGCTTGCGCTGCATTTTGGATGACGAATGCATCGTTTCCAGCAAAATCAAATGTGATAATAAACTCGCCTGCTCGTAGTTTTTCTTTAAGGCTTTTTAAGAAGATTGCCTGTTCTTGGCAAGAAAATCTTCAACAAACTCATCAACCTTTTGAACTAGAGTTTGCAGAGTACACCTGTTTTTTGCAACCAATCTCCAAACCGCATCTCTTCAATGTTTAACTGATCGAGAGCAGTTGGTAAATAATCTTTCAGAGCTGTTTTACCTGGGCGGGAATCGCACTCCTCTAGATGACATAAAGTCGTTGGTACAGGGCACATGACTTCAGTTTTGCAGTCTCGATATTCAATGAAGCACATCTCAGTGTTTTCTGTTAATCTTTTAATGTTAATTCCGTTGAGTATTATTTTCACATTTTCATGGCAAGTACAAACACAGACTGAATGATTGCCACTGCTTCCTGCTTAAACACTATGAGCTGGTCTGAGTTGAGTAAATTTTGTAAAACCTAACAGGAAAAGTGAGGCAGTCCGCAATCGAAAAAAAGAAAGGAGCAAAGAAAACAAGAAATAAGATAACTTTTAAAACCATTGAAGGCAATAGATAAATACACACAATAACAATGTTTCTACTTACAATAGATCATCATTGAGAAAAACACTTTCATTTACTTCATCAGTATTACATCCCTTCAGTGACTGTAATGCAGGCATTCAATTACTATAATGACAGTTTCAGCCCTGTAAAATGCAGAGAGCTGTTCTATAAACAACGAATAATCATAATTGACACGATGAATTAGTCCGAAGAAGTTCCGCCGAGCGAGCGTCCAAGCGGTCTCGATTGCCGTCTATGCAACGCATTACTCTATATTTAATTTCTCGAAAACAAAAAAAAAACGACATTTTGTGCTTCAAGGCTTAGAAAGAAATACCTCTGATCT
>WSXT02090402.1:0-11734 GCA_011762715.2 Neuroterus valhalla
ATATGCTTTGTTATTCCGAAATGGGTAGATTTATAAATATTTTATACATTTCCATATTTATAAATAATTCCAAATTCGTTTATCTCTAGAATAGGTGCGTTTGGAGATAGTATCTGCCAGAACTATCTAAATGTCTTCTCAGGCAATCATAATTCACGTTTTTATTTCGAACTTTGGCGGGGTCTGCATACGTCGATAAGTAAGAGCCCGGATAAGTATCGTTTGCAGCGCTGACTCGCGTGATCTGCTCTTTTGGCGTAGAACTACATTCTCACTGGCCTCACACATAGGACTTGTCAGTTTCTCTGACACATTGTCTGCTATCGGAGCATTTCTGCATTCCAAAATATTCATGTTCACGATGAAATTATTTATTTATTCAGCCCAAGGGTAAGTCGTTTGGATTTTTTTCGATCTATAGATCCTGAAAGACCCCGGGTTGTTGTTAGTTTTCCACTATTGGTTTTAAAAATACCGCAAAAAATAGATACGGAAGTCAGTGCCGTATGTATCAGAAAAAAATTCTAAATCGTAACTGCCCAACGCTCTCAATCCATACTTACAGTAAGGCAACTAAAACTGTTTTTTGTTAAAAAATTTGAATTTTAGTTTCTTTAAATCTGTCATTGTTCAAGCTTCTGGAACTACAATAAGAAATGGTTTGAATTGAAAATGCTCGATTGTTATTGTGTGTCACTTAAAGGTATCGGGAGCAAATTTTATTCTAGTATTTATTTTGTGCAATAAGGTGATCGAATGTAGAGTTTAGCGCTAGAGTCCCACAGTCCTAAAAGATCCTATTGAAATACATAAGGAAATAGTGTTTACGTACCTAATTTATGGGAATAAAGAAGGCCTTATTCCGATTTGGCCATGGATTTCGACACCGCGATTATTCATGGAATCTTACGATAGTATAAAAGACCTTTGACAAAACTACAGTATGAATTTCATATTTCCTAATATCAAAGTTTCCCCTGAACTTTAAAATATTGATACGAAAAGATTTGATACCTTATTTTTTCAAAGTTCCCGCCACATTTCTTCCGGCCACTTTAGTTCCATCGACTTTAGTTCGAACATACTGCGCAAACTAAGAGGCGCGAACGGCACGACAATATCTTCCATTTATATTCTCTGTGGACTCTACCCCATTTCATTTCTCTGTTGTGCCAGAATCATAGCCAAAAATAAAAAGCTTGTATTCTGCATTTTTTTGTTCGATCTCGTGTCAATCGAATATTCTGAGGAATGAAAAGCATTTTTTTCTCACAATCAACTATTTATTGATATGCTTATTATCTCCGGAATCATTTTAACGTATTCTAACCTTAACATTTGGCTCTTTAAGTTTGATTTCAACGATAGAGATATGGATGAGGATGCTAAAGGAATATCATTAGATAGAATTTTTAACTCGTGGACATTCATCTGAAAAACGTTAACATTGTTCCTCTGTTCTGTCTGCACTTTAATGCCCGGACAGATAAAATGGAGAAAATCTGTATCCTCTTACTGTATTACAGGCTGTTCTCTGTTCCCATTCTCGTTTTTTAGAATTCGTTCTAGAACTTCAGATTTTTTTTTCGATGTTTGGAATTCAAATGAATACTTAGGGTATTGGTTACAGGAGCGCTCACCTCAAATCTCAAAATTTGCCTTTTTCTTATTGAGCATCATTCAAAATATACTGTATACACTACTCTAAAAGTATGGGAAATCAATGGATTCTGCAGCAGTACAAACATTTGAAAGAACTCATCTGTAGTATAAATAATGTTTAGTCAAATTGACTATACTATTGGAGAATTTGAGGGTGATGGCATTTAGTTTCTCCTGGCAGCTTTTCTTGTCCCGCACCATTGCAAAGAAATTATGAAGCGAATTAAATTCAAATAAGAATCAATTGAAAATAATATAATAAAGATATAATAAACTGACCCAGTGTAACGAGATGGAAGTAAAGGGGCGATTTTATCTTTTCACACACCGCAAAGTGGTTCAAGATCTCAAATTCGTGGCCAAAACTCAAAAAGTCAATATTTATGACACGGAATGGCGAAAATTTTCCAAAATTTTCTGTTGTAACCACGAAAATAAATACAAAGGGGTTTATGGGTTGCTTATTTCAAAAATGATATTAAAAATTCCAAATTGAAAATGGCGGAAATTTGTCCAAAATTTTCTAATGTTTCCACGAAAATAAGTACAAAGGGGTTTCTTTGGTCACTGATTTCAAAAATAATTAATTCAAAGTTGAAGATGACGGACTCGAAATAGCGGAAATTTGTCCAAAATTTTCTATTGTTCCAAAGCAAATAAATATACAGGGGTTTTTTGTGTCGATGATTTCAAAAATGATATTGGAAATTCAAAATGGAAAATGGCGGAAATTCGGCCAAAATTTCCTATTGTTTCCACGAAAATAAGTACAAAGGGGTTTTTTGGGTCACTTATTTCAAAAATGATATTGAAAATTTAGAATTGAAAAAAGCGGACATCCTTCCAAAATTTTCTAATGTTCTGGAGTCGCTTTCCTCTTACAATGTTTTTGTTACATTTTTTACTGTTACATATATTTATTGTTTTTTTTTCAATTTCAATTTATTCGTTATATTATTTGAAGGTAAAATTGAATACTCTAACTGATAGATACTTTAATTTCATACAATGGTGAAATTCAATCAAGGCACCCTGCGTATTATGCCCAGCACGTTTCAAACGTTCCCAAGAGTATATTCGAACGTCACTGAATGAATTATTTTCATTTTGAATGAGTATCTTTTCGGCATGGCATGTGGCGCGTAGAGAATCATGGATTGGTGGGCTATAGCGCGGGTGAGCACTCCTACGCGGTTCTAAAAAAAGCGCATTCATTCCTACGGGGGCAGCTCGGGGCAGCTTTTGTTTGAGGAATCAAAAAGTTGATACTTTTTGGCGATCAAAACGGAAAATCCCGGAGCGCGCACTAGCAGGCATAAAAGGATTCACTACGTATATTCATGAATTATATGGAAAAAAAATGTTTATACGTGCACATTTCACTCCAAATATTATGAACACACTTGTTCGAAATGCAAATCTAGGAGCTAGCAACTAATAAACGTACCTTCAGAAATATTCTTTATGCCACCTTATCTGTTTTTGGCACGAACTCACAGAATAGCAACATTTTTCGTCGAAAGCCGGAAACTCAAGAAAAAACAAACTGATGTGCGCGCATCCGGCGAAGCGTCAAGTTTAACTGCTCGCCACAAGGACAGTTTTGAATATAGCGACTTGGCCTTTCACAAAATAATGCTCCAACACCCCCTGAAGAAGTATAAATGAACAGCTAACTCAGCCGATAAACTTCGAATTTTGAGGTTTTGGCCAGCTTTTTGGGATCTTGAACCACTGTCTACCGCCAAAAATCATAAATCTCAACTCTATTTCTCGTAAGTTGTAACGAATTATGTATTTCTATTTGAAAGGAACAAACCTTTATTTTACACATAACAGTGAATATAACAGGGTCACCTGAAAAAAGATGATATTAGGCTATTTTGGATATTTTTATGAAAATTTCCAAGCAATGCAAGCATGGATATTATCAAGATTTTTGTCCTAAGTTTAAACATAAAAAATTATTTTCGAAAGATATCACTTTCTGGGGGTCATGCTGTACTCTTGTAGAGGAAGAGATTATTCATCTTTATTTATCTTGCATTTTTCGGTACCAACTTGAAACTATTAAATATTATGACAAATCCTTTATTTATAAGGAATTTACTTCTGTTAAAATGTTGCTTCTTATTTTCAAGCCTTGATTCTCTAGAAAAGAATTCAAACTACAATTAGATCAGGGGAAAAATTTAAACATTCCACCGGGACGATTCTGTGCATTAAACTTTCTGATCCTATAAAAAACTATGGCTGTTTCAGAAGGTTACTTGAAATAGTGCTCACTTTCAATTTTATTCTTCCTAACTCGAACAATTTCAAAAAATCCTCCTCTCATGCCAAAAATTCTCTGTTTCAAACCAACTCATCATTCTTCAGGAAATGTTCTGTTCCGGCGTTAAACTCGAATACAAATTATCATATAATTTTAATGCTTTCAGAATTTTCGAACTGAAATTCCCTGTCTGGATTGAGGATTATATTAGCAATAATTATGATTAATATTAATTCTATGCAAGAATTTCCTGTTCCTAAGTATAAATTATCATTCTTCAGGGCAATGCCCTAATTCATCTAAGAATTTTTTTGTTTTGACGTGGAATATTTTCCATTAATTTCGATCAATGACCTCAATATTTTTATTGCCAATAAAATGTATATTAAAGGACAGAGAGTCATAATAATTTGTAAGTTCTATGTGTTTCTAACAGATGGTGGTGTGAAATAGTTCATTGACCGACAATCGACGTTTCAAGCCATGTTTAGGTTGGGTAAGCAACCAACATATGGCGTTTAGTTTCGAATCCTCTATGCTGCGATCTATTTCACGTCACATGTATTTTCTTCACTCACAAATGCGTCTATCATTTTTCACATTTTATTATAACTGCTGTTTATCGTTGATACACAAAATTTTGTGTAATTTTAATTCATATTCATGCATTTTTTTTATTCTAATAATTGTGAGCAATATATGCACATATGTATGAATTATTTTGAAACTGAGAACATTCTCTTGGAAAAGCCCAATAAGAACATGATTTTCCATTCACTTTCAAATTTTCTTCCTTACCATTTATTTTATTCCTTACCATTTCTTTTGGTAACAAATTCGACTGCTTGGTAGCAAGTTTTCCTTAATTTGTTGAAATTTGAATATCGTTTGTTCAGTCATTTATAATTTTAGTTATTAATTCATAAGGTTAGTCGAAAATTGAACTTTTTTGTCAAGAAATAGTTTTTCTTCCTTCAAACTAACTTTCATTGCTGAAAATTTGATTTTCACATTTACGTTTGAAATTTCCTTCTCTATGTGTTGAGAGAACCAACTATTATATTGAAACAAATGTCATTTTTGAATGTTTTTATTTATTTATTGTTCAATCAGAGTTAAACTCATTGATGATAAAAATGATTGCTGTTTTTCTTGTTGAGGAATAACCTTGTTTGTTTGAAAATTTAGGTACGTCGTTGAAAGTGTTACAAATTGGAAAGCCTTGTTACCAGTTTATTTTTTTGTTAAATATTTATAATTAAAGTTGCGAATCATGCTATTCTGTTGAAAATTTGTTCTTCGGTTACAAATTATATTATTCTGCTTCGAGAATTCCTCTTGAATAAAAGTTTATTATCTTCGTTGCAAATTCATGTTTTTGGAATAAAAATTGGTCTCGCTCGCAAATTAACAGAAATTTCCGAAAAACTTGTTCTTTGTTTCAGAATTTCATCATTTTGCTCGAATAAATCCTTCTTTGTGAAAAAATTAATTTCTTTGTTGGGAATTGATCTTAGTGTGTCAAAAATTTGACTTTTCCCGGAATATTCGTCTTGCTTGGAAATTGAAATTCATCATTATAATACATGAATAATAATTATAAATTATAAATTACAATTATAATTCTTCGAAAAATTTGTTTTTATCACGAATTTTATCATTTTTCCCATAAAATCCCTTTTTTGTTGATATTTGAACTGCTTCATCAAAAATGCATCCCTCTTGACTGAAAATGTGACTGTTTTCTGTTAGAGAATTTGACTTATTGGCTGAAACATCATATTTGTAGGTTAAACATGTCATAAATCTATTCAATTTCCAGAAGTTGCACATTTTTTGCTGAAAACGCATCTGTGATGAATTTTCTTAAAATTTTTTTTCCTAATGTAATTTGTTCATGAGGTTGACATGAGTTGATTGGATACAAGAAGTCTTTATTGTGCAACACTAACGGTGGGGAACAAACTTCATTTCCTAAAATATAAATAATAATGATAAATAAATGGAATATAATATGGTTTCTTCATAACAATAAATTAGAATATTTCATAAACCAGTTTTTCATCCTAGATGCCACTGTAATGATTTTGATCCATTCCGAGTTTATTTAGATTGCTTTTGGGACATTAGAAATTAGGTTTTGAAACAGCGATTCTTCAAATCATTTATCAACTCAGAAGTGCAGTAAAGGAAGAATTACGAAATCGTCTGTCTGAAACCTGGCATGTCGGAAGTGAAACTTAGGCAACGACAAAACAAAAACTTCACGCTACTAGCTTCCCTTCCCGACGTGAGGATCAAGTTAGAAGTGAAACTAGTCAGTTATCAAGTTTTACTTCCGATGTGAGGATCAAATTGGAAGTGAAGCCAATTGGTGCTCAAGTTTCACTTTCGACGTGGGAATGAAGTTGGAAGTGAAACTTAGGCAACGACAAAACAATAAAAACTTCACACTACTAGCTTCCACTTCCGACGCGGGGACCAAGTTAGAAGTGAAACCAGTCGGTGCTCAAGTTTTACTTCCGATATAGGGATCAAGTTGGAATTGAAGCTAGTCGGTGCTGAAGTTTCACTTCCGATGTGAGGATCAAATTGGAAGTGAGGCTAGTTGGTGCTGAAGTTTCACTTCCGACGTGAGGATCAAATTGGAAGTGGGACTAGCCGTTGTTGAGGTTTCACTTCCGACGCAAGGATCAAATTGGAAGTGAAACTCGCCCATGCAGAAGTTTTACTCCCAACGTGCCAATCAAGTTGGAAGTGAAACTCGACATTGTTGAAGTTTCACGTCCGTCCCGCCATTTTACACTTTTCTCAACGAAAATTTTTTACAGTGTTCGCAAGAAAACTCCAGTCGAAATCCTTCCATCTGGAATTCTCACATAAACTTGGGTATTAAAATTGAGGGGTCTTTTTGAACCAAGAGGGTAGAGAAGCGCATGTGAAATATCATGAATCAGCAATCTAGCTCGGAATCTACCAGGTTGAGCTTGATGATTAGGGAGCAATGTTAGTTTTGCAGACAAACCAACGCCAGTTGGCATTCTCACATAACAACGGTAACAGTTGTCATGGGGCTTCCTATGGAACCAGTAAGGAAATATATTAGTAGGTTGTTTTCGGAGACGTCCACCAAAAACAGTGCCATCAAACATTTCTACGATGATGAAGGTATGGTCTGCAACTCCAGCATATGGAACATGAATTATTGGTTTTGAGGAGCTTTGTTCGGTAATAGTTGGAGTGCCTTGATAGAGAACAATACTTTTTTCAACATTTGCGGTGGATGCATCTAAACCTGTTGAAGGAAAAAAAATTATTAAATTTTGTTGACTGGAAAAATAGCTGCCTAGCGGGAAATGTAACGATGGCCCATGCTAAGCCCATGATTGGCCCATTCTAGGCCCATGTTTGGCTCATGTTTGGCTAAAGCCTGAGAACTAATGAATGTTTAGTCTGGGCATTCGGGTTATTATCGTGAACTTTGGCCAATTATGATAAGACTGTCATCCAATCGTCCACTGCCTCTAAAAAGAATTGTTTGCCAGGATTGTGCCATTTTTGCGTCATCAGTTAGCATTGGCTATTTTCTACTGGTGTTAGTAATTTCAGCGTTCCCTTGTATACATTAAGATCAGGATGTAGTAGGACAACTTTATAGTTTTCCCTTTATCTGATCGGGCGCTGATTAGGCACTGATCGGGGAAAATCGAGAGGGCCAAAAAAGTTCTGTAATGTTGTTGAGCCAGGCTCTTATTGAAACTTGGAAAACGAGGAGATTATTCACGAAAATGGGTGGCAAAGTATTCTATAAACAAATGGATTTTGGCATTGTACTATGTGAAATAGGAAATTCTCTAAATTTCTCGCATTTGAAATTAAAATATTGCAATTAAAACAATTTGACGGATTTTTCATGGGAAAATGGAATTTCTGATGAAATGAACTAATTTTTGGAACAAAGACAGTTCTTCAACAAGATTGTTCAATTTTCAACCAAAACAAATTTTCTAGACAATATTAAAATTTTTAATAAAAATGATAAATCGATAGCCAAGCAATGATTTTTAACCATATGCATTATTTTTTAATCAATTATTCAAATTCCTTCTTGAAAATACAGATTTTTAGTTAAAAATAGAACAGTCGAATATCTATTTGAAGAAATAATTTTTTACCAGAAAAAAAACTAATTTTCCACGAAATATATATTTTTTGCATGAAGAAGATGAATAATAAACTAAACAAAATTTTTTTCCCGAAATTCCTAAATCTGTCACATAATGGTTTAGTTCTTAACAAAAATTATCAACGTTTAATTGACAATGGAGTGACCAATATTTAATTCAGAAGAATTCGAAGAAAAAAACATGTTCAAACAAAATAGTCAAATCCTCAACTGAACATCAAATGAAAAATTTTTTAACAAGTTAAAGTTTGAAAATTTGACATTTGAGTTGATACTTTCGATCTCTTTGTTCAAAATTTATATATTTGGTGAAAAATTAATCTTTTGTGTTGGTTGAGAGTGTATTTTGGGAATATTTATTTTTATTTATTTATAAATTAATTTTCTTATTCGAATTTTTTCTCCTACCAATTTAAGTTTTTTTCCAAAATTGATCCTCCTTTTGGTTTAAAATTGAACAACTTGGTTTCAAGTTGAACTTCATTTTCAAAATTTTTGTTCTAAATTTACTTATTCAATAGAAAACTATTTTGTTCTTAAATATGCGTCTTTTTGGAGTAAGAGATTATCTACTTGTTTGAAAATTCATTTTCTTGATTGGGGATTCATGCATTTTGTAAAAAAATCGTCTGTTTTGGTTGAATTTATCTATTTGAAAAAATCTTCTTCCCTCTTGAAAAGTTTTTTTTTTCTGTTGATGGTTTATTTTATTGATGAAAATTATGGTATTCTCTGCAAGTTATCATTTTTTGTTGGGAATTCAATTGTTCTATCAAAAGTTCGTCTTATTGAAATTAAAATTAACCTTCCTTACTTGAAAATGAACTTTTCTGTTGGAAATACATAGGTTTTTGGTTAAATTTCAATTCTGCCTGATTTGAATTTTGATTATTCGGTAAGAACTGAATTTTTGTATGTTGGGAATTCAACTTTTTCTTGGAAAAACATATACTTTCTTGGAACTTTTATTCTTTGTGATTGAATTATTTTGTTAAGTCATATTTTTTGTGAAAAATGAAACTATTTTGATAGGAATCCTCCAATTCGAATTAAAAGTTCTTTTTTTTTGTAGAAGGTTTGCCCTTTGGATAGAAAATTCTGTTTTCCTGAGTGAAAAATGGAATTTCTTGTTGGAAATTCAACTTGTTTGTTAAGAATTTCAACTCCCGTTCAAAGAATCCATCCCATATTCATAAATATCCAATGTTTTGGTTAACAATGAAACAGTTTCTAATTGAATATTAATCCTGTTCGTTCAGGATTTCGACTGTTTGGTTAAGAATGCATTTTCGAATGCTGAGGATTCAATATTTGGGTTAGAAATTCAACTATTTCTCCGAAAATAAATCTATTTTGTCAATATTATTTCTTCGACGGTTTGATGATTCTTTTTATGTCATATGTTTTTGTCAAAAATTAAACTATTTTGTTAGAAATACGTCACCTTGGAATAAAACTTCAACTTTTTCTCGGAAAGTTTGTCCTTTTGAATTGATAATTTCTCCTTGCACAGTAAAGAATGAAATCTCTTTTCAAAATTTATTTAAAAAAATTTTTTTTTAATTTCCTTTGTAAAAATTATTCTTATCTTCTAAAATATTAAATTATTAGATTACAATGCAACAGTTCTTCTTTATATATCCTGTTTGTTTCGAATTTATATTATTTTATTGAGAGTGCATTTTAAATATTTTAAATTCAACTCTTTTCGGAAATGCATCATTTTTGTTAAAAGTTTAATAATTGAATCTCTGAAAATCAAGTCGCTTCGGATCAAATGTTGAACTTTTTTCTGAAAAATGGGCACTTTTCCAATACAAAAAATTATTTTTTTATCCTAAATATTCAATTGTTCGGTTGGAAATTCAACAGTTTTCGATTTATTATTCACCTGTTTTTATAGGATTTCGACTTCTTTATTGAAAATGCATTTAAAATGTTAAGAATCAAACCATTTGATCGAAAATTCAACTATTTTTCCAAAAATTCATCTTTTTAATTCAAAGTTTCATTATTTCTTTGAGATTAAATTATTTGATAAATTTTTAAAGTTTTTCCGAAAATGCAACAATTTAGTAAGAAATTCATCGTTTGAGTTTAAAATTTGATCTTATAAAAGAAGTTCGTCCCTTGGGATGAAAAATTCAAATTTTTTTCGGAAAGTTTGTCCTTTCGAATTGATTATTCCGTCTTGCACAGTAAACAATAAAATCTTTTTTCGAAATTCAACTTGTTGGTTTAAAAATCTAATTTCCTTTGTGAAAATTAATCTTATCATCTACGATGTCAGTTTATCAGATTGGCAATGCAAAAATTCTTCGGGAAATATCCTGTTTTTTTAAAATTCATATTATTTTAATGAGGGTGCATTTTTAATTTTTGGAATTCAACTTTTTTCGGAAATGCATCAGTTTTGTTAAAATTTTTATCAAATCTTTGAAGATCAAGTCACTTCGGATTGAATGTTTACCTCTTTTCTAAAAAATGTGAACTTTCCCTAAAAATGATTCAATTCGATTATCTTAAATATTCAATAATTGGGTGGAAAAGTCAACAGTTTTTTATAAAAAAGCTTAAACCTGTTTCATTAGGATTTGGACTTCTTCTTGAGAATGCATTTTCAAATGTTAAAAATTGAACCATTTGATCGAAAATTTAATTTTTTTCTTCAAAAATGCATTTATTTTGTCCAAACTTTCATTGTTCCCCTGAGATTACATTAACTTGTAAAGTTTTTCAGTTTTTTCGAAAATTCAGTTATATTGTTACAAATTCATCTTTTGAATAGAAAATTTATTTTTATAAAAGAAGTTTGGCCCTTCAGATAGAAATTCAGAATTTTTTCCTGAAAGTTTATCCTTTCGAACTGATAATTTATCCTTGCATAGTAATAAATAGAATCTCTTTTCAAAATTCAACTTGTTGATTCAAAAAGTTAATTCCTTCATCCTCCGATTAGTCTTATCATCTAAAATATCAAGTTATTAGATTGAAAATGCAACAGATCTTCCTTGAATATGCTGTTTGTTTTTAATTCATATTATTTGGATAAAAGTGCATTTTTGAATTTCTAAATTCAACTTTTTTCGGAAAACCATTAGTTTTGTTGAGAGTTTGATCATTTCATTAAGATTAGGTCTGTTCGGATTATATTTTTAACTCTTTCCTAGAAATGTGAACTTTTCCTATTTAAAAAAAAAAATCAATTTGATAATCTTAAATATTCAATTATTGGGTTCAAAATTCAACAATTTTTGATTAAATATTTAACCTGTTTGTTTCGAATTTTGATCAATTTTGTTGTAAGTTTTATTATTTCTCTGTGATTTAATTATTTTGTTATGTTTTATTTTTTTTGTAGAAAATTAAATTATTTTGTAAGGGATCATTCAATTCGACATAAAATTTTTTTCCTAAAGGTTTGTCCTTTTGAATAGAAAAATCTTTCTTCCTTGGTTAAAAAAATTGGTTTTGGATTCAATTGTTTCTTATTAAACGCATTTATTTTGTTCAAATTTCCTCCATTTCATTCAGAATACACTGGAACCTCAAACTTAATCCAGCTTCGGGCTTGGGTATCGACGGCCTTGGAAGAAGTTCGAGTGATCTGA
>WSXT02090413.1:0-11733 GCA_011762715.2 Neuroterus valhalla
TTATGTAATGGAAAACGATTCCAAGTATTTGAAGGCTAATGTTTGGAGAATAGATACTCGTCCGGTTTTTGAATTAGGTCTCATAACCCGGCCGGGTTATCTGATCCAAGATATTAATTATCAATCTCAATGTATCGGCTTCTACCTTATGTATCTCAGATAATCAGGATGAGTTCATCAGATAATCAGAATATGTATCTCAGATATTTAGAATAAGTTAATTGGATATTAGGACCTAATACCTGTGGATTGTAAATCTAAGTATCCAGATGTTTCTCCTATAGTTAAATCATATATGAAGAATTAGTATCCAGATGTTAAACGCAAGTATCCATTTCTCTCCGTGTTGTCACGAACGTTTTACAAAATTTTAAGAAGTTTGTAGTCTAGCTGTCTTGGACAATAATGTCAGGTTCCAAAAACTACTCTATTCCAGGCTGAAAAATTTTCCTTGTGGTAATAAAAAATCTGTATTTAGAGATAAGAAATTAAAGAGAGGAAACCCAGGATTCCGACCCTAAGCGAGAAAATTGATTTTTCCCAACCCAGTAGGTTATCTGCGCAGAATCAATACTACATTCTACTCTAATTTGTATCTGCCTACTCACTACCTGACTGACTACCCTAAATTCTTCCGTCCTAAATAATTCCTGATATTATCTCATTCCCATTACTTTTTTTATTTATTCTCATTACGTATTTTCTCTTCCAGGCATGCGACGAGCACGAGGTCAAATCATTTCATGACTTATTCATGAAATCATTATCCTCCGAGAGGAAAAGCAAATAGCAGGTTTCTGTCCCTTTCCCTAGGAAGAAATCATGTCATTCGACACGTGCGGATGAAGATACTCGTTACATGTAACAACTACTGTGCTGTGTTATTGGATTTGTGTACGAGTGTAGGTTTAGGCTTCCTAAGTCTATACAGTTTGACACCAGCAAAACACAAAGGAACACGAAAATGCTGACGTATTGTGTTTGACCAGACGGTTCCGACAAGTGCTGTGGACCCGACAGCTTTTGTTCCCCAGAAACAATAAACGAAACAAAGACAAAGGGTACTTGATGGTGCTTGATGCGAGGTATCACACGCACCTGTGCCAGGAGTTTTCTTCTCCAAAAACATCCCCATAGGTCTCTGACGATTCTATTAAATCCAGAAACTGTTAATATTTGAACGGAAAAAAAACTGCTTCAATGTTTCTATAAAACTTTCGACGTTTTTCAATAAGGATTCAACTATTTTCGAAGCCTCTAAATTTCAATTCCACGTCAGGAATTTCAGAACTGTGGTCTATGCCAATGATTTTAACATAAATTAGCGAAGCTTTAGTGCTGTATAGGTCATATTTTTTGTCCAGAGGACTTTTCAGGATTTCGTCAATTCTGAGAGTTGCGCCAAACAGCACAGTGGGATGAAATAAAAAAAAACGAAGTTCAGAATAACTTGTAGCTGGAAATTCTTAAACGATTTTGGATTTTCGGAAACACTGTCAAATCACGGCTTTTCTGAATTTCATCATTTTATTTGCAATTTTAATTGAAAGATCTTTAATTGGTCATTAGAAACAAAAATCAGTCGAAGGAAGCGAGAAAATGATTGTTTCCGCATATATTTTTGTCCTACGTCTTTTAAAGTTAGGATCAGCTGATCGTTCCAACATTTCGAACACGAAAAACTTTGCAAGTGTATGCTTATTGTTGTTGTACAAATTCCCATCTTTAACATTTCCTAAGGATGCTACATTAACCCTCTACCGCCCTTAAAAAATTTGTTTTCTGATTAAAGAAATTTTAAAGCATGTTATTACTCAGGTACAGTGCTATACAGTGTGCAAGGTTATACCGACAACCCTCCTGACTAAGATGTAAATCGGTGCAATAAAAGAATGCCATTCGTCTCAAAGTTATACTTCAAAAACTTCAAGGCTGCCAAGTGTTACATATAATATGTTGCTGTGGGCGGTAGAGGGTTAAGAAAATTGAAAGAAACAACAATTACCAAACAATTGCTTCACTGGCAACATATTTTAGGCTGATTCAAAAAAAAACGAATGTTTATTTCTGCGTTCAAACATCCACACCAGGTATTTGTTTACATAATTTGTTCGAAAAATTAATCAAGAATATTAGATGATAACTTTCCATCATTAAACCTCACTGGCGACATCATTTGAAAAAAATTGGGAGAAAAAAAAGATTTTTTTTTGAGTAAAGACTGAAAAAACGGTGGTTTTCTCCAAGTCAGGCCTAAACATTTGTTGACATAGTTTGTTTATATCATTGTTAATCATTATTCGAATACGAACTTCTTCCATCTTAGTGATCTTATGCGATAAATTACTTACCAGACGAGGAAAAATAATATTTAAAAAATGAAATCCGCAAAAATCAACTTTTACCAAACAATTTGTTTATTAGCAAATTTGGTTGTTAAATGCTCGCTTTCAAATAATCTTCTAATAATGTTGAACTATCAAACTGAGTTAGTTAAAAAACTTCTCACATTATTTGTAAGAAGCTAGAGGATGAAACTAAAAAAATTGTTCTTTTTTCCCAACAATGTATTTTTTTTTCTAAATAATAAAATACTGAAACCTTTTTCCAGAAATCTACCTCGAAAACTTTCTCCGAAATTTTATCAGCTTTCAAAACATTCAAATCGGTCGACAGGTGCAGTCAGAATCGTGTTTTGAACAAAAAATGTACTTTTCCTGCTGTGATGGTCCAGAAGTCTACCGCCAACATGCCAACAGCACGCGGTATTCCCATACGGTCACCCATCCAAGTACTAACCGCGCCCAACGTTGCTTAACTTCAGTGATGGGACGGGAACTCGTTTTGCGAGTGGAATAGCCGTTGACTTGATTTTGCTAAATCAGAATTTTGAGTTTGTCTATTTTCTGTGAATTTTCCAGTATTCTTGCCGGTCTTCAGGCATCGAATGATATAATTTTGAGTAGAAAATTTCCAAACTACCAAGTTGGCGTGTTTTTGGTGTGATAATTCTGGATAAACTTTCTCTCAGCGCATTTTTTTTTCACTTTGATTCAAACTATTCTTTTTCGAAAATGCACCATTTTGGTCAAGTTTAACTGTTCATTTTAGATAGAACTTCATCACTTTGACTTATAATGTCAGTATTTTGTTAAAAGTTCCTTTTTTCTTTGGTTGAAAATTGATGTTTTTGTTTGAAATTTATTTTATTTGGTTGGATTCAACTGTTTTTTATTTTAAATTGATAGGAATTTGGTAGGAAATTTTTTTTTTCAAGATCCAATATTCGGATCGTTATATGACTATTAAAATTTTGGTTGGAAATTTACCTATTAGTCAGAATTTTTTTTTATGGTTGGAAATGAATGTTCTCCACTGAAAATTGGAATAAATCATGCATGGTTAAAGAGAGATCCTTTTGATTGAAATTTGCATCTTTTGTAAAGAATTCATACTTTTTGTAATAAATCAAATATCCTGGTTGAGAATTCATCCTTCCGGAATTCCTGATTTGAAATTTGAAATTTTGGATGGAATATCGTCCTTTTATTTTGTTTAAATTCATCTTTTTTGGTAGAAATATTTTCCGAGATGAGAATGGAACTGTTTTTATAGGAAATTCATCTCTTGGGTTTGAAAATTTCATAGTTTTGATGAAATGACGTTTTTTTGTTGGCGAATGCATTTTTTTGGAGATAAATTTTTCCCTTGGAAAACTAATCATCTTGGTAGAAAATTAAAATTTTATAGTAAAGAATTTGATTCTTTGGTTTGGAATTGAATTTTTTTGTAGAAAAGGCATCCTCTTTAGTTGAAAAATAATCAGTTGTAGTTGAACATTCAACAACTTTATTGAAAATCCATCTCTATTTCGGATGAAAGTCAATCATTTAGAATTTAAAATCAAAATCTTCTTTGGTAGACATGTTATTTTCTACCTCAAGATTAATTATTATTCGAGTTTATATTAAACTATTTCAATCGTGAATGAAAATGTAAATTTTTTTTAATTGTTTCTCTTCGGTTCAAAATCAACTTTTTATATCAATGTCTTAACTGGAAATTTTAATAATTTATTTTTGGTTGAAAAGTGATCTGTTCAAGTTGAGATGTGAATTTTTTGTTGACAATTTATATTTTTCTGAAAGAAAAAAAAGGATCTTGGTTGACCATTTATATTTTGGGGTTGAAAATAAAACTGTTTCATAGAAAACTCTCGTCTTCTTTCAAGTTTATCATAATTGGTAGCGATTTCATCGTCCGGAAATTGGATTGTTTTCTTGAGCGTTTGTCTTTTTGGATCAAAGATACATGTCCTTTGAAATTAATCATTCAACCGTCTTCTACCAACTTCGTGTTTTTGGCTTGAAAATTCAACATTTTGGTTTGAAACTAAACGGTTTTTGGTTCAAGTTTAATCTTTCTTGTCGAAGAATTTGACCAATTGGAAGAAATTCATCGTTTTAGGTTATAAATCAAACTGTTTGATTACACACAGTTTTTTGACAAATTCGTTTGACTGCTCAAAATTTCAAAATATGTATATTTCAAATGAGGAATTCAAAAGTTAAAATACGTGCAATTGAAGTTCCCTTTGGAATGATAACTAGGAAACAACTAAGAAATATGACAATAAAATATAGTATAGTTTAATTTTCTCTTTTTCTTATTATTATGTTTTTCTTGTTATGTTCCCTATATGTTATGATAGTGACATCATAGCTTTTCTGTAGACCTTACAGAATTTTCTGTAATATTTATGGAATTCCCAAGTATCTCGCAGATAAGTAACGTTTACTGTAAATCTTACAGAAATTATTCTGAGTCAATCATACAGTAAATTCTGCAAATCTTAAAGGATAGTCTGTGAACATTACAGAGGAATGTATGCTATCATCGTTGTGTAAGATTAGCAGACTCTTTTTTTTTCTTCAGGAAAGATAATTTTATTTGCGTTATAGGGTTTATATTATAACATGATAAGAAGAGTTGCCTCCATTTCTTGATTTTCTTTTGTTTCAGTTACGATATAATGATTTAGTTTTGTACTAATTTTGGTGTATCATACACGTACATGCATACATCCATACATATGTATATACATATACATACATAAATATACACACATAAATGCATATACATGCATACATGCATATGCATGTATAAATGCATATACATATACTTGGTCATAGCCATCGACAAAATTTGTATAGGCTTCCCCCCATCGCGAGGTGAATCGCTACAACTACCTATAACCTCAATACATTTATTTAAAAATTTGTTTCTAGATAGTATTTCTTTTCACGAGTTGCGCATTTTCTACATCACATCTGAGTCATGGTTTATGGAAAACAGTAGCAATTCACCACGGAAACAATACCCAAAAAATAACATCTAAAAGATAGGCCAAAAAATGTTTCAGGGTCCTACAATTTCAAGCTCACCAAAAATATTCACATTCTATTGATATTCCAGTTTACACAGAAAAAACAAAGGGTGAAAATTGGTTGAGCTTAAGAACTTGGGGTAATTTTGGCATGCAAATAAATGAAAATCGGTAAGGGTATAGAATAAAAAATTAGCGATCTATTATCTTTCTCTTGTCGATTTTCACTCTTTTTGATTGCCAAGATTATTACACAATTTTAAGCTGAACCAATCTTTACCCTTTGTTTTTTCTGTGTAGAAAAAAAGAAGTTCAATATTCAGAGGCGGATTTGAAAATTTGCCGCCCCTGGGCAAAAATGAAAAATGCCGCCTTTTTTTCGAACTGACCATAGAAGCAAAGTAATTCATTTAATATTTCATCACGGTGATATATTATTTATTATCTGAATTTAATCTTTGGAAAAAGATTTTATTCTCGGAGACCACATTTTCATCACTGTTTTTTGTTTTTCATTTTTCCTTCATTTTTTTTCGGTAAAAAATTTGCCGCCCCGGAGCAGTGCCCATGTTGCCCCTTGGCTAAATCCACGCCTGTGACAATATTCTAATATCAAGTATTTTGAGTACCGTTATTGTTAGGACGATCTCATGTTTCATCCAAAATAATTGACTTTATTACATATTTCAATTGATATTAAATTTATAAGTAGAATTTTAATTTGAATTGATTTTAATAAAGAAAAATCTTCTACTTGATTCTAGTATTGGATCATAAAAATATCTACAATACGATGATATACAGAAGAAAACAAAGAAATCTACAAAACCGTCTTCTGCACCATTATTGACAAAGGGAAGCAGATAAGATAATTATTCACCATTAGAAGGTTGTGTGCAGAACTGTACAACACGGAATGTCCATTCTACGGGGAGTGATGATCCACGCGACTAAACCAAAGTGGAGCTCTTGCAATGTAGATTAAGGCTAAGTGTAAATGGGAATGTTTTCATTTCGATGCAAATACGAGTGGTTCTGAATCAACACAAGAAAGAAAATATTTTTCAATTTAAAAATGCCACTCAACTTATTTTGTCTCGCTCAGAGACAAGATGAAAGAATGAAGAAACTGATTGTCAACTTGCGGCAAGGTAAATTGGAGAGTGAAATAATGTACATATATAAACGTGTACATATTTATAATAATTATAGTGATTTTGAAGAGAGACGCGAGTTGTTTATTATACTGAAATATTGCAAACGCACGGTCGTGATTAAAGAATAAATCTCGATATTATGGATGCACTGCGATAATTAAATTGGAGATCAGATGCAGATTTATGCAATTAATTACAGTCTGCTGTCATGTCATCAGTGATTCCTAAGGTAATGGCCGTAATTGAGTGTGAGAAAACTGATGAGAAAATGTATATAGTTTGACATTCACCAAGTTATGTACATCAATTAATTGTATTGGGCACTCACAAGAAAAATCTACCAGAATTCTGGTTATCTTTACCCGAAAAGAATGTTTAATATGCTCTCACTATAAGTTCTGAATAGGAATATTATAAATTTTTGCACAATTTAATGAGTTTATGATACAAAAGCCGTTGCAAAAAGATTTGTAAAAGTCGGGCATACAGGCTTTTTGGTAACTTGAAATATTCATTACAAGAACCTCTCTATTCTGAACTGTAACGATCAACGTCTGGATTGTAACGATTACCAAAGCCGAAGTGCGTTGAAGTGCGTGAGCTTCGAGTTTTGTAATCGTTTCAATTCAGATTCTAGAAGTTTTAGCAATAAATATTTTAAAGATACCAAGAAGTCAAAATGTCCGAATTTTACAAAATATCTTGTAACGGCTGCTAAAAACATTTTCTCCGTACGGTAAAACTACAACTGTGTGTGGTTGTCGCAACCACACCGTGTGACTGTCACAACCATACAGTGGACGTTCTTTCACACAAAGTGTGGTTGCTACAACTACACAGTGAATGTTAAGTTCAATTGGAAGTGCGGTTGTCACAAACATAGAATAAATGTTGTTATGAATATGATGTATCATGCGATGTTGAAGATTGACGCTGTAGGTATGAAATTTTTGTTAACACCTTTTTCTTGTTTGAATGTGTGTGATAATTGCTGATATTGATGAACGAGCCCCCAATTCAGATAAATAATAATCCATAACAATTCTGAAAGTCTTGCAATTGAAAATCTTCCCGAGTGGATGTTTAATTTTACTAGAAAACAAACATCGTATACCAATTTCCAACAAAATAGTATTAAACAACAATTCAGCCATTCTACTGAACATTCGCCCTTTTTGGTTGAATTCAGTTGTTTTTTAGTTCAAACAAAAATCTTGTTTCGGTTTAATATCAACTATTACCTGTTTCGTTCCGAATCCATCTTTTTTTCTTAAAATTAAACAAATTTCCCATCTTTTTTGGTTGGGGATTTGTTAATTTAGTTTGAAATTCATATTTTATAACCGAAAATGCAACTGTCTTGTAGGAAATGTAGGTAACCAGTTCAAAATTGGACTATTTTTATAAATATTAAACTATTTGGTATAAAATTCACTTTTCTCGAAATTCAGCTACTTAGTTGAAAGCATATTTACCTCCTTCAAAATAAATTTTTTTTATTCCAAGATTCATTTTTAAGGTTGAATTTTTTACTTTATTTTTTGAAAATCAAATTCGTTCAAGGTTCGTCATTTGAGATAAGAATTCTTCTTTTTGATTGAAATACATCATCAAGTGTTGATTTTCCAACTTCAAATATAAATATTCCGTTTTTGAGTTCAAAGTTAATACTTTCATTTCGAAATCGACCTTTTCTGATTGAAAACTAAAATCTGTTTCGGCATGAGGAGTCAACTATTCTGCCAGTGGGTGACGCGACTCAAAGTGTGTTGGCGCATGTTAATCTGCGCACTCAAGCGAACCAATCAGAAGAGGATGAGCCACAAACACCATGGTACTGGCACTGGGAGCTACAAGACTGTAGGTAAAAGCACGTGGTTATGTCAACTTTGTCATCTGAATCTTTTAACGTGAATAAAATAATAATGTCTGAATAATGAAATTTGATAAATACATATTTGTATGCAAGTCGATAACTTTAGGTACTGTGTGACCATACCAGTTTACTCCATCCGGCATCTCTACCGAAGAGATTGCCAATTTCGTATACAAAGTAAACTATCTATTACCAAGAAAACCGGAAAATGTCCAATTCATTTTTTCCTCGATCGGAGTGACTACCTCACATTTTCAATTTACCCTTTACTCAATTCAATTGAATCAAAATGTAATTTGTAAATTGGATACATCATTTGAGTGCTGGTAATTAGAATATTAGTCATTGAAACCAGTTAGTTGAGCTAAAATCACATCCCAATCAGAAGTTTCGGTTACGGAATTATTTGCTACAAAACAAGATTTGTATGAAATTGGCTTTGAATTCAAAATGTTATCTCTCTGCCCGAGCATTATTCAGTGAATTCAATCAATAATCAGGGCTGGAACGAATCCCTGACGTCATCTAGTGTATATTAGGTCGAATATTTCACATTTGAAACACAATGAGGAAACTGTCCTACTTATCGATATTTAAGTTATCTAATATTAATAAATAATGAAATTCTTATGCTACATTGTAGCAAAATAATGTCATAATTTTTTAACCATTGACTTGAGAGGATAACTTTTTTTCAACTGATATAAAATTATACTCAATGATCATTTTTTCAAGAAATTGCGTGAAATTCTCATGAATCTCACTAAAATACAAAAAATCCGTTACAAAGTCATTAGGAAACACCTGAAATGTATGAGGATACTCTAAAATTCCTGAAAAACTGCTCAATTTTTTTTACGTCTTCAGAATCCTTCAAAATTTTATTCTACTTGTATCATACCCTGCAGTTTTCTGAAAATCTGTTCAATTCCCTCGAAATCTTTTGGATGTCCTAGAACCATTTGGAATTCCATTAATTTTTTTCTGAAATCCCACACTAAATTCAAGTGTTGTTCCGAAAGCGTCGAATCACCGATTTGTTTAAAACTGATTATAGTAAAATTGTCGAATACTAGATTTTCATGAGAAAAAAAACCATTAAAAACACATAAAATCATGTTTTTTTCAATCATTTCCATAAATAATGAAAATTTCGAAAAAGATTTTAGACAAAAGTTGTAGATCTTTCCAGAATGTACATTTTATGTTACATTATGTAATTCTTTGCCGAGGCTAAATGTCCGGACTGTCCCTACCAAACGTAGACACTACCCAATGAGCTGATGCTATGTCCGGACTGTCCGTATTTTTAGCTATAAACACACGGCTAGGCTTAACGTACGGACAGTTCATACGTTTAGCTCTGACTACACGGACAATCCAAATGTCCAGACAGTTCAGACTTTTATGTACATTTTTATTAAGTTTGAGTCGAAACGTACGGACCTGGGAAAAAAGAAGGAGGTGTTGGAAAGGGAAAGGGGGCGTGGCTTGTTTCCGGACGTATAGACACTACAAACGTAATTTGTGGATGGCCCGCTTGCTCATTAAAGTCAGATAAGATTGTGATTTCTTCATCGAAATTTATTTCTGATTTAAATTTAGGATTTGGACTCAAGATCCTGGAGGAAAGCCTTTAGAATTCTCATCTGATTTGGACACAAAATAGTCCTTTTGTTGTAGTGAGAATCTTTTGGTAACAAAAATGGAGCTATTCATTCTTGTTTCTTTTATTTACCAAGAAAAGAATATTCTTGATAATTTGAGAGGAAAATTCATCTTCTCCAATCCTCTCGCATTTTCCTCTCAAAATATATACATGCAGTTAAATTTGTTTTGTGAAGTTTTCGTAAAGAAAAAGAAATTTTTATTACAGTAGAACCACAACATTTGCTTTTGGTTTGAAGAACTTCCAAAATAATTGTATGTTCTTGAAAATCTAACCTCAACATACTCTCTTCATATAATGAAACTTTGATCTCATCAATTTGTTGTTCACTTTTCTACATCTGTTGCAAAAACCTTCGACAATGTTTAATGCAAAACAAGAATACTCTTCATGAAGAGTCAGACTTGTTTCGGAATGCCTTGATTTAACAACAACTATCAATAAATTGAACAATGGAAAAGGCCACACGCATCAAGCATCGCAATGCCTCAGAATACCTAAGGGTACCTTTTACTTCGTGAAGGCTTAGCTGACCCTTTCTATTGTCTCATGCCGCGCTCGAGTTCTATGCGACTTGGAATAGGATTGTGCTCAGACCTCGGCTCAGACCGTGGCTACTCTACTCGTGCCATGGCAAAAAGCCATGCTTCTATACCTTTCTCAGTGGGGGGTGATTACAAAATATGAGATTCTTTAATTCTGGACTCATTAATTCAAAAATATATTATTCAAACCTACGATTTTAGCGATTCCAACGATATGTTAATTGACTTCGTGAGTTGAAAATCAGAAGTTAAGTTATATTGAAGTTTAGTTCTGAATTTTTAACTTACAAAGTCAATTGACATATTGTTGGGATTGCTAAAACCGCAGATTTTGAAAATAATATTTTTGGATTACTGAGTTAAAAATTTGGATTATCTCCTGGAAAGGGTGCATGTCCAATCTTCCTCGGGTTCCATATACTTATGGACTTTGAGGCGCTGATTACGGATATGATGATTAAAATTGGCGCAAATTAGATTTTCATGGTCAAATCATAAAAAAACCCATAAAAATCATGTTTTTTTGCGTTTATCTCAGATAAAGTGCAAAATTTAACAAAATGTTCCAGACAAAAATTGTAGATCGCATTAAAATACACATTTTTTGATGCATTCATTTTTTTCTACGAGTGACGGTTTACGAGAAAATGAGTAATATATCTATTTGTCAACCGAGGCCTGTCGCCACGGTAATAACGATGTGGGTCACATATCTTCCCCTTTTTCCAAAAAAAGAAAACTGGATACATCACTAATTGTCTCGTAAACCGTCACTCGCAGAAAAAATTTTTGATAGAAGAAATGTCTATTTCATCGCGATCTACAACTTTTGGCTGAAACTTTTTTTTTTAACTTTTCATATTAGCTGAGGTAAACGTAAAAAACCATAATTTTCATGTTTTTCTAAAAATCATACCACCATGAAAATCAAATTTGCGCAAATTTTCACTATCATATTCGTAATCAGAGCGTCAAAATACATAAGTATACGGAGCCCGAAGAAAATCAGACAAATAACTGTTTTTTTTACATTCTCATCAGAGAAGGTATTAGATTTGTGTAAAATTTGACCCCCCCCGTTTTTGTCAAATGTCCACGTT
>WSXT02090424.1:0-11733 GCA_011762715.2 Neuroterus valhalla
CATTTTTCGTCAACTATTGGAAAAATGAACGCGTCTATAGGAGACCGATTGAGACATGTGGTTATTAATAAGTCATCTTGTCGACCAAGGCAATAAAGAAAAACGTCTCTCTTGAAAGGGAAACCCAAAACCACCCACTATTTTATGAGGGAAAAAACTGATTAAAATTCCTGCATAACTGCCCGAAAACGAACTAGTTTGGTTTTGTACGAAAAAATTTAGCTTCGACAAAGAGAAACTTGAATTTAAGCGAATAAAAAATACGAATTACTAATTAAAAGTTAGAAGGGTGAATATAAGGTACTCATCATTGTATAATCATGCAGCTTTGCCGACTAGAGATCCTTCCTCATTGAAATTTTTTAACTTTTACAAAAAAAGAAAAAAAACTCTTACATGCAAGTATATTGGAAACACCAATTTTTATGAAATATTGGAAAAATAAACGCGTGTATAGAAGACCGACTGAGACATGTGGTTATTATACAGTCTTCTTGTCGACTAAGACAATGAAGAATAGATTATCTCTTGAAAGTGAAACCCAAAACCACCCACTATTTTATGAGGGAAAAACTGTTAATTATTCCTGCATAACTGCCCAAATAAAAACTAGTTTAATTTTTTACAAAATAATTTAGTGAATAAAATTCAACTAAAATCCGAGCAAATTCCAATTTGAATACAAATGAAATACGAATAAAAATAGAGTTCCAACTGGATGAAATACAGATGCAATACAAATACAATACAAAAATTAAAAAGAGAATATAGCTCCAATCAAATAATGATAAAATTTTAATTTGAATTCCGATCATCTTGAAAGAAATTCTTAATAAAATTCAAATTAATTCGAGATAGAATCAATAATTTCGATAATTGGTTTTGCAAGAAAGAAAAATATTCTTAAAAATAGTAAATATCTCATTTTTGGCAAACAATTCAAATTAAGAGGAACCAATTAGTGAAACTTGTTGAAGTCATAGTTCAAAATTCAATATGGCTCCTCGTCATTGACAACACTTTGAAACGATCTAAAGGATTCGGATCCTAGAGGGGGCAAAGTTTCCAATAGTTGGAATTGTCTGTATTCGGGAGAGTTGGTTGGCTGAGTAGTGCCTTTCCTGGATTGTTTATTCCACCCAATACAAACAATACTAAGCCAGGGAACGTAACATTGCTTTCTCGCTAGGTGCACTCTCCTTGCTTCCAAGAGAAGCAACTAGCTAACCTCCAATGTACCACAAAAACACATTATATATCTTGAGAACACTACCCTTGTTTGAATTTTCTTATCAAGCTTCATAAAATAGAGTTAAATTTATTCGTACTTTATATGCTTCCATAAATTGAAATTATCCGATAATTGATCAAATCCTTTTCTTTTACTCTAATTGAAACCGATAGAATTTTTTTAATAAAAAATGAATTCGCCTTTGAGCATGAATCGATTCCTCTGAAATTTCGATACAATTTTCCTGGTATATTTTGGACATCCCTTTCCTAATTCTTTAATGTTGTTCGGAATTTTGATGGAATCTCGATGGATGAATCAACATTTCAGAAATCAATTATAGGTATTGTGACTATCTCTTTGTTTCATACGAGCAAAACATGAACAATTTGTGAAATCGAAGGGTGGCATTCGATTATGAAATATTTAACATTTTCCTGGAAATAGAATTATTTTTTCGAAAAATCATATCAATTTTTCAATTTTTTTTTTATTTTAGAGCATTTTTTTGAGTCTTTAATAATTTGCTGTAACGCAACAGTTGTGAATATATATTTCCCTTGTTTCGCTTTCAATTTTTCCTTGGATTTTCTAAGAACCTAGTGGCATTCTGCACTGGCACTTTTAATGCAATAATTCAGCAACCTAATAGGTAGAATGCAATTTTTTTCATTATTTGAGAAACGTGTTTTCAATTAACGTACCTAAATTGAAAATTTGAGCATTGAGCGAAAAAAAAGGAATATTCCCCAACATTTTTCTCTGAACCTAATGACAAAGTCAGCACTGTTTCATTGCGAGACTATGTTCTCATTTTTTTTCCCTGAACCAGCAATTCGATTTTCGGGAATGCTTTCTGTCTATCCTTAAGGAGGCTTGGGCGTTTTTCGAAAAAATTACAGAAAGGTTTGAAACTCGCAGATTATCTGAATTAAGTATGTCTTATTCATCTGGGAAAAAGAAATACTGTGGTTGACGACGTCATTTCCGAAGAAAAAATTGCTACCGAAAAAGTATCTGTTTAACACGTAGTCTTATGGGACTCCGGAGAAAAATCGACTTACCTGCGGGACAAAATCACAAATCCCTAAATATCAAATATGTACTGATACTTTCGATCGAGAGAAATCTATCAGTTACATAAAAACAAGGAGTTGACGACTTGAATCGAGAGAAAATTGCGAAAAAAAGTACATACTGCTATACGAGGCACTGAGGTGAAATACATAAATTCTTACTATCGCATTTTTTGCGAACTTTTCACGATTTCTTGATCTTCTACTTAAATGGGACTGTAACACGCATAATTATTCAAACAAATAAGTAGCAATAAGCATTCATAAAAGACGTGCCCCCACGGTGCCCCTCACGTGATACGACACCAAACGCCCAAGCCTCCTTAAAAATTGTCAGAACGTTGATTATTTGCTTTTGGAATGCTACTTTTCGTATTAATTTTTAAATGAATAAATCGTCACGATTTCGAGTTTATAATTTTTTTATTCAGAATACTTAAAGTTCTGAAATTGTTTCATTTAAACGTTCCGTTTTATTCGAAAGTTCTAAATGTGTCTGAAATTTTGAAATTTCAAACGTTTAAGAGAACGTACCTGGAACCAGACTGTCCCGCAACTGTCGAATTATGAGTGGATTGGTTTAAAATAATTGCTCACGTGTTACGTGACATGCTCTCAAATTAAAAATTATTCATTTTTTCTTTTTCAAGTCACCCAATTAGAAACTTTTTATTTTGCAGCGCTTTTTTAGAGAATTAATACTTGAACTTTGCACATTTAGTTCCAAAATTGATCATTTCTAAAGATTAAGCGTTACTTTTGTATATTTTAAAATTTTAGTTTTGAATGGTGCCACAATAAAATTTGTTCTATCTCTTGAACTGATCTCTTTTCTGCAATGGTTTTATATCCTGATATGGTTTGATATTTATATTTATATTACATATCAGAAGTGTTTCAGTATTCAAAATGAATATTCATCTGAACTTGAAGTGTTTAATTGTGAATGTATTTTTCATAACACATGCATGATTGCAGGCCTTTTCGATGCCTACGAAGCGGGGCTAAAGCCCTACTTTTCATCCCGTAAGAGTGAAAAGTGACGTCAGAGATGAATAATAAAAATTATACATCCATTGGCTTTCATTTTACGATAATCATCCCACTGACCGTAAAAACATGGAAGAGATTTTGGTTGCGAATGAAAAAATTTTACGGTAATTTGTGTTACTTGTCGTAAGTTACCATAAATTATCTGTGAAATTAATATAAATTACCAAAATTTTCATGAATTTCCGGAAATTTATAGAAATTTGTTAAATTGAATTTTAGCTGATTTGTGATAAATCATCATATTTTACTGTAAAGTTACTATGAATGACCAAAAATTTCCATGAATTTCTGGGAACTTATGGAAATTTTCAAAATTGAATTTTAGGTGATTTACGGTAAGTCACCGTATTTTCTTGTAAAATTACTTTAATGACCGAACAGTTCCATAAATTCACAGAAATTTATTTATAATTAAAAAAGAAAATTTTTTATCGAATTTCAAACTTCTTTGCGATCATGATACCTTTTTTTGAACACCAACATTGGCTGAAATCATGACCCTATTTTGATAAATGTCTGAAATCATCCATTTGTTATAAAAAATATCGTATCCGCCAAAAGGAAGAGGGACTTTTTCGACTTGTGTACGTTTTCAGTACTCGTCGGAAAAGTCCCTTTTCTCCCCCTAGGTGCATAATATACTATTCAAGGTTTTTCAATGAGATAGGGTTGAATTTTTATCGTCACAAAATTCTCATGTAATTATCTATTTCAGATTCCTTTTTTTTTTGGTAAAGAGCTTCAAAAAGTATTTTTATAACACGTGTATGATTTCAGGCTTTTCCGACGCCTATGAATCGAGGCTAAAGCTCTACTTTTCATTCCCTAGGAAGTAAAAAGTACTTTTTACTCCCTAGGGAGTGAAAAGTACTTTTTACTCCCTAGGGAGTGAAAGGTACTTTTTACACCCTAGGGAGTGAAAAGTGACGCCAGGGATGAGTAATAAAAATTATACATCTATAAGCTTCTATTTTACGATAATCATCCCACTCACCATAATAAGTTTGAAGAAATTGTGGTTGCAGATAATAGAATTTTACGTTAATTTATTGAAAATTATCATACCATATATCCCTGTGAAATTACCATAATTAAACGAATTTTTCATAAATCCCCGGAAATCTATTAAAAAATGTAATTGAATTTTAGGTATCTTAAATTAAGTTATCATAAATTGCATGTGGGAATACTATAAATTACCGAAAATTTTCATAAATATCCGGAAATTTTTAAATAGAATTTTGGGTGATTTATGGAAATTCATAGACATTTTTTATTCGAATTTTGAACTTCTGAGCTTTTTCGCGATCATGCTTCTTTTTTTCGAATTCTAATATTGGCTGAAATCGTGACTGTATTTCGAGAAATGTCTGGAATCATCCATTTGTTATAAAAAATATCCTATGCCCCAAGATGCATAATATACTATTCTGGGAATTTGAACAACTGTAGATGTACGTAAATTTCTAAGATTTTCAGAGTGCGGAAGACTAAAAATCTAGTTCCTTTCAATCTGACATGACTTCAATTTTTCTTCTAAATTAAAATCTTTTCGAATGATATGCTTCAAGTCTCAATTAAATTCGAATTTTGTAGCACATTCTTTCATACAATCAATCTAAATTTGTTCATTGAATGTCTCTTGATATCTCTGTTCTCAGAATTGTAAACTTGCAAAGTAAAATTTTCTGCAAATGTCACACATATTCCAAATAAATTCCACGTATCTTTGGGGTATTTTCCTCTTTATTTCATATTGTAATATATATCCTCAAAAATTTGGAAAAAAAAAATGCAAGCACCTAGAAGCTCAGAACCTGTTTTCGGAGGCAATTTAGGTTATTTTTCCTTTGTCCTGGGCAAGTCCTCAAAGTGGCCTCGAGGTACAGGCACACTTTCCTGTATAAAGAGGTATAGTTCTGCATAGACACAGAAGAGAAAAAAAGAGAGAGTGGGCTTCGGGGCTGGGGTTGGGTTTTGGGTTGAAAGGATGGGGAAAGGGATTTCATTCGTTGTACTTTACCAAGTCATTGTGTACCCCGAGTCGAAAGGGTTTGCTGTTGTCCAGTTAACAAACATTTCTTCGCCGGAGAGTTTTTGCTATATGCTCAGAAAAAAAAGAAAAAAAATAAAGAAAAAGGAATAAAAAAGAGAGAGGCCGTAGAGCCAACGACAAACTCAAACGCTTTGAGCTACTCGCCTCTAAAATTGAAGCAACGTTGCACCCTGAAAGCACCCTTAGATCATTGTCCTTTCTCCTCTTCCGCCAATTTATATCTTACCCTTAGAGAAACTACCTTTGCTCGTGCCCGAAACAAACTTCTGAATTAAATGGGGGCCTTCCATAAATCTCGTGACGCATCGAGGGGGGGGGGGGTCAAACTGACGTCCACTTATAATAGAACAAATGTCATAGGGGGGGGGGCAAGCTCATGTCCACTAACCATATAAAAAATTTCATGAAGGGGAAGTTGTTGTTAGCTACCAAGTCAAGGAAAAAAAAAATTTGAAAAATAAAATCCTTTCTCAATATATTCTCATTTTCTCTGACCCCCTGAGTTGGAGAATACTTAGGGTTGATGAATTCTTATATAACTTGATATTTATTTTCAAGGGAAAGAATGAGTCGATTCACACCGTAAGTCATTTTCCAAACAATTACAGCATTTTAACGTTATTCAACGGTGTGTCACTATAAAAAACAAAGAATTCGAATGTTTAAACATTTGTAATATACCATTCGGATGGGCATCATTCAATCTCCATGTGACTTTTTTAGTTTTTCGAACAATTGAATATTCAAACAAATCAATTGTTTATAACATTTTTCCCATTCTTCAACAGCAATTTGAATATTTTTTACGAAATTGCGATGTTCCATAGCAACAATAGTCCATGCATATAACTAGAAAGAAAACAAATGTTTTCAACCATTTTTTCTTACTTTATTTAACATTCGCGTACTTGGACATCAGCCCATTCATAAATTACAAACTTCTGCAAGCGAATAAAAACAAACTATCGATTCCATCTAGAAAATCCAACATCCACTGGGAGAAACTACCGAATATCTTTCGGTGATATTTTTTCGTTTTTCGAAAAAACAATTTTTTCTAAAGATACATTTTTCATTAATTTCAATAATTTATTTAGACAAAGTGATTAACTTTACTCATAAAGCACATGAACCACTGGGGGACAAGGAGTATAAACTATAAAAATGAATTTTTTCGAGTCGGAAAATAATTGTTTAAACATAATGACACTCGCCCGCCTTCAGCTGCACACTGGCGTTATTTCTGCTATAGATTCCAATTTCGTGCCATCAATAATAATGAACAAACCAAAAGTCCGATATGAAATCTAGGACAACCATTGGGATTGTCTCGTGAATGTCTCCGTGTGCAATTTTTTCGTTTTTTGAAGAATTCTCTTTTTTGAACTAATGCATTGTTTATAAATTTCAATAATTTATTTAAACAAAGTGATTAACCTTACTCATATGGCACATGAACCACTGGGGAACAAGAAGTGTAGACTACGGAAATATATTTTTTTCAATCGAAAGATAACCATTGTCTAACAAAAAAGAATTTTTCAAAAAACAAAAGCATTGCACATGGAGATATTCGGGAGAGTTTATTTTTAATAGCCTGCAGAAGTTTGTAATTTATGTATAGGCTGATGTCTAAGTACGCGAATGTTAGATAAAGTAAAAAAAATGGTTAAAAACATTGGTTTTCTTTCTAGTGATATGCATGGACTATTGTTGCCATGGAACATCGCAATTCCGTATAAATATTCAAATTGCTGTTGAAGAATGGAGAAAATGTTATAAACAATTTATTTGTTCAAATATATAATTTTTCCAAAAACTTGAAAAGTCGCATGGAGATTTAATGATGCCCATCCGGATGGCATATTAAAAATCTCCAAACATTCAAATCCTTTGTTTTTAATAGTGACACACCGTTGAATAACGTTAGAATGCTCTAATTGTTTAAAAAATGACTTTTTCATAAAACAAAAAATCCGACTGAGGACATTTGGAAGACGATTCTAGTGGTCCATTCTGTATGCAAATTGGACTTTAAGTTTCTCAATTATCGATGACACAAATTTCAAATCTATAGTATATAGCAAACCTCAGGGTCGTAAAAATTTCGGTTACGTTAAGGGGCGCTATCTATCCTCTAAATGGTCTGGCCGTTCCCAGGCCTTGCGCACAAGGTAATCTAAAATTTCAGACCTTTAAAACTGAAAGGAAGTGTGTAATTTTTAATGTTTAGGTTTCAAAACCTCTCGGTACAACAAATCTTATTTTTTTTCATACAAAGTGGGCAAAACTGAGACTTTTTCTTTAGAATTCATATCGACGGCTGCAATAAGGTTCTATCTCAGCGATCAAAGGAACAAACTTCTATCTTTATCGAAATTCAAAAAGGCACTTTCTTGTCGGACAACTAAAAAAGGTTCTATCTCGGCGGCCAATGCAAAAAGGTTCTATCTCGGCGCTCGATGCAAAAAGGTTTCATCTCAGCGTTCCGTGCAACAAGGTTCTAATATTCTATTATTCCGACGGCTCTGATGGAACCTTGTTGCGCGGAATGCTGAAATAGAACCTTTTTGCATCGGGCGCCGAGATAGAACCTTTCTGCATTGCCCGCCGAAATAGAACCTTTTTCATTTGTCCGACGAGATGGTACCTTTTTGAATTTTGATAAAGATAGAACCTTGTTGCTTTGATCGCTGAGATAGAACCTTATTGTTGGAGCCATCGATAAAGGATCTGTTGCATCCAGACCTTGTAACGCGACCGTATGACGCCCCTGGTCACGGTAGCAGAAACTACTATGTTGGGTGACCAATCAGAATCCTTAACTATAAATATAAGGTTATTTGGTATGTTGGGTACCGAGCTTAGCAGTTTCTGTATTCCTGGCAAAAATTGCTACGGTGCGAACAGGCTCATTGAATTGGGTCATTCATGTGAAAATCGGCCACGAATAAAAATAAATTGCGTGTTTTACTACGGATTTTAAAAGCTTTCCAGTAAATGATCACGTATACTAGTGTTCGAGGAAACTACAGCAAATTCGTAGAACACGAATTTCCTTGGAAAATCAACGCTCGTAAAACATCTATCTATTGCACTTGTCTGATGCATTTCTAAGCGCTATCGAGCTACTTCCGCACTTTTATCGGCTTCCAATTCCATATAAAAATGAATTCTATGAATGTGTTTGACGGAGCCATATAAACCTGTATAGATGTGTACGCATATATCACTGATTATCGATTTTGCTGCTTTGCACTATCATTTCGTTCACGAGTTTACTCTTATTTTCCCCGCTGGCTGTATTGAGCATACCTTGCTCTCTCGCACGTTAACACCTACTTACGTTTTTGTAAAGAGTGCTTCAACAAAAAAAGCTTCGAAAAGATCGACTAAGGAGATGTAATTGATTCTTTGCCTAGGGGCTCCTTTTGGTACATCTCTGACTAACATTTCTCACGTTTCAAAGATCCTCGATTCACAAATATTATAAGAACCTTGAGTTCTTTGGGGCCTATGGGAAAGATGTTTGGCGTAACTGAGAAAAGAAGATATGGGCCACCCCCTCTCGTTAATACTTCCGGACGCTAGTAATAAAAGTTTTTGTAACCAAAAATCTAAGGATATTGTTTTTCGTTCTTGTTGAAAAATAATAATTCTACTGAAAGTGTGTAAGTACAAAAAATATGTGTTTCGATGATATCAACAACTTTCATGCACAACATTTTCGATTGTTTAGCATATTATGCACTAGTCTTAAAATCAAGCGTTTTTGATAGAGGGCGATATTTGAGAATGAACCGTAGTTTTCATACCAAAAGTGCCCAGGACCGAGGCATACCGCCGCACAGTGAGGTGAAATGCGAAAAAAATGTTGATTTTTTACATTCTTTTCTCTAATTCTCTGTGAAAATTTTTCTTAGTGGTATCAGGCATTAGGCTTGATGCAAAAGGGTCGGTGGGAGAAAAAAAATTTGTTGATATGTAAAGTTGTTTGTTATAAACAAATTTTTGCAACAAATAGCCAGTATGATGGATTATGTTTCTGTGAAGTACATTTATGCATCGAAGTCGCTCATTTAGAGCGATGAGGTGGAATGCGATCATGAAAATGTGGTATCCGATATAATTTGTTTAATTTTAATAACAATCATCATAAACAAATGCATGATCTGAAAAGTTTCAGGCAGAAACGAACCGAATTTTCTTCTGGATGTCTTTGTATATCATTGCCTGTAATGCTCATTGATATTTTTCGACTCGAATTATCATTCAATATTTTTATAAACGAATCTTTCAAAAAAAATTCCATTATGGAAATCCCGAGCTCTTGATTATAGAATGAATCGTTCTTGACATGAGGACTGAAATCATGAAACTTCCATAATGGAAACTTTATTCGAATGATTCGTTTATAAAAGTACTGAATGATATTTTGAGTCGAAAAATATTATTGAGGCTCACAGGCAATGATATTCAAAGACATCCAGAAGAAAATTCTGTCCGTTTCTGCCTAAAACTGTTTAAATTAAGTATTTGTTTATGATATTTATTGAATGATTCAACGAATTATATCAGATGAGAAAAATACATCAGTGTGTATCACAGGCAATAAAATTCGAAGACAATCGGAAGAGAATTTCTAAGTTTCAGATATAAGAGTTGATCAAATCATTACAAATAAAAAAATATATAATATAAAATAAAAGAAACATGTACACCATAACTGACCAAATAGCAAAAATATCTTAACTATTAAATCCATAACTTTTTCGAATAAATTATTTTTTCAAACAGATTAATTCAAAACAACTTAATCAGTACTAAGGACACATTTGTCTGCATACGATGAGATTGAAAAATAATTCATATCTAAAAATTCAATTTTTTATAAATATAAAGTAATCTAAGATAAATAATTCGTTCCAACAAATTTTTCTTGCAAAACTAATGGCAAACTTGAAATTCGCGCACGAAAAAATCCTTTAGTTAAAATACATATGTTGCATTTGTATTATTATTCATTTCCTTGTAGACGTTTGGAGCCTTATTAAGATTTGATGTGAATTATGCAAATTTATTTATTTAGTCATATGGCTGTAACAAATTGTATTTTAAATATAAAATATAGTGCTTGGGACATAATATTTCCGGTAAAATTAGATTTTAAATCATGTTTTCCAAAAAAATTAAAATGAATAATAATTTATTTATTTATTTATAATTTATAAGCTTCTCAAAATGTAAGTAAATTTATGTTTAATCGTTTTTTATTCGTTTTCTGTAAGTATCAGTACCTATAAAAATTTACTTCCATCATAAACCGTATTTATATGCAACCATCCTTTCACATTTCCAGATGGGACACATAAAATTCTTTCCGAAATTTCCTATTTTCTGACGTTCCAAAATTAGGCTTGAATCCCTTTGATTGACTTTTATTACCATGTAAAAACGTTTTTGACATTTCTTCACAAATCTTTATACGTTCTTCAATAAAATAATATGTATTTTCCTTGCATAATTATTTTAAATAATTAAATTACTTGCTTTCATCAGAAAAATAATGTTTAACCATAAAAAATTGAAATGCGATATTTTTCATTAATCTTTTAAACCATTATCTTTCTATATTTTTTATTATTCCTAATAACATATCATATAAAGAAATGCCTCTTCTGGACATTTAAGGGCGGAAAGAAACGTTTTTTCTTTCATCTTCCCTACAATCAGTAGCTTATCTAAGATTTGATCAGGGGGGGGGGGCGCTTGCGATCGGTAGATATGTATAGACATAGATACATGAACTTCAATTTGCCAGGGGGGGGGGGGTCGAACCCGAAAACACCCCCCGTGGATCCGCCCTGGCCTCAAATATTGTCGCCAGTGATGTTTCATGGTAGGAAATTATCATACGATGTTTTTCATTTATTTTTATTCATTTTCGTCTCAATTTACCACTGTGCTATTTATCGATATAAAATTATCTCCCGAGAGCTTTACCTAATTTGTTGATAAAATTGATAAAGAATATCGGAGGATGAATGTTTGTAATCTAGTATTCTTTTGTCGATGGAAGCAAGTAGTTTTAACGCAAAAATGTTCTTTCAAATCGAAAAATTATGCCGTAAACTATTTGTTTAGTTAATTTATTCATAGCAATTAACTCTATAATGTCATGATTTTTGTTGTTTCCAACTACGCTTGTGCATACAGTCTGGCAATATCAATTTTAGAAAGTGTATGTATGTATGTATGTATTTAATCTCTTCCCATTTACGGGTTTGAGGGCCTCCGTTCCCTTTACAATAGGTTAC
>WSXT02090435.1:0-11733 GCA_011762715.2 Neuroterus valhalla
CTTGCATAGGCGGATGGTATAGCAATGATGGCAGAGGATGAAGAGGGAATGGTGGGTCTAATTACAGGGTCGGAAAAATACTTAGATGGCCAGGAATTGAGATGGAATGTGGAGAAGACGAAGGTAATGAGGTTCATAAGAGGAGAGGAAAGAAAAAAGTATTGACTGAGAGTTGGAAAGGAGTGAAGATAGAAGTAAAAGAGTTTAAATATACATTGTAGGGGAATAGGAAGGAGGAGGTTCAAGATAGATTGGAAAAAAAGAATGTTGTTTTTCGATACCCTGGTATGGCTGGTTTGAGGATATGGGTAAGAAATATGGGGATGGAAGGAAAGGGAAAAGATGGAAATGTTACAGGAACGATAATTAAGATGGACTCTAGGAGTGGTTCGGAGGACATCTGTATATATGGTGAGATAAGAAGCGCAAAAGGATAAATTGAGTTCCAGAGCTGGGAAGAAGGCATGGAAATTTGAAGAAAAGCTAAGGGTTGGAATCGGAGGGGAGTTAGCGGAGAAAAGTCTGAAGGAGGTATAAGAAAGAAGGGTAAGGGCGATTTAGTGAACGAAATGGGCAAAAGAGAATTCTCGAAAGATAGAGATATAGGAGTGGGAATCGCAGTAAAATTTGAAAGCATTAAAAGATGGATTCTGTGATGTCCTTAGAGTAGGGAACGGAAGCGAGGGTGTGGAAATCTGTGTCTTTATGTGAGTAACTGTAATGAAATGTATAGAAGTACACTTAAGAGACAATGGCCAAAAACCGACTGAAGAAATAGATATTTTGACGTCACAGCTGACTGAGAAAGAATTAAGTAACATTGATCATGATTGCATGAATAAGGATAAAAATACCAGAAATAAGGAAAATTCGAATTGGTATCATAAACATTCCGCTCGCCTTTTGTCGCATACGAAACTCATTCACTTTTTCGAAAGTTAATTCTTATCACTCATTGCATTTGGAAGTAGGCACAGTTTCATAACTGGCCGTATTACCCAGGAAACAAAAATCCATTCAATTGCATTGAATCGATTTTGAAGATTTCTAAATTGCGTATGTGTCACTGGAATTCCAGATTGCCGCCGATTAGTTTTTACAAGAATTTTACTCATTATTTTTTGGTCTCACTTACAGACCGCAAAAGCCATTACTCCCTATAGAAGTCAGATACAAACAGTAATCCAGTAGTCTTGTACATTATTTCTTTAAATCTGTCATAACTTATAAAATTTAAAAAAATCATGTGAATGATGGGAGTCTAACCTCGAAAAGATGGTCGCATTCAAAGAGAGGAAAACCCACTCACTATGACTTTGCCTGAAATGGTCATTACCCTATATGGCAGAATCAAAACTGTTCAAGAAAATGACCGATAGACATAGGAGCGAACCGATTCAGTCATCAATCCATAATTCTGCAAATGACAGATACGCAATTCACACAGACGTCATTTCAATTGATTCTTTTTTCCTGGGTACTGAGTCGCGTCGAGTCTTCAGCGTAAACAATCGCACTAGACCATTACTGACATCGTTTCCAGAAATTCTAGCGCGTCTGTTGAAGCGATTTTCAGCGTGACAACCGATTCTGGGAAATTTTCATCAAAAATGGCTCGGGCATGTCATTAAAATTGCAACCTATGAGAAAGTTGAGTCGGCCACAAACAAGTTCTTCACAGTATCACTGACTGAGGTCTTGCATATACCTCTTCGTGATGTGAACCTGCGATACGCTGCGATAAAGCCACTTGTCATGAAGTCGGGAACCACCTCTTGATAAACTGTTTGAGTAGCACAGCAGACGAAGATCTGAATGTAGCCCTTGGAAGATTAGAAGACATGTCCTGCATGCTTCCGAAGCTTGATCGGTCGAGCGTAATTGATTCCAGTGTTGAAAAATGGTCGACTGGCCATCTGAAAGTGGATTGAGCTTCAAAAGATGACTGCCTTTTGAGATTTTATCCTTTCTCTTCAATGCTGTAATTTTTCTGGAAAAAACACAAAGCTGTTCATGTTGAATCAAAGATAGACGATCTTGATGTAGCTCAGAAGCAGTTATGTAAGATAATGATACCTTGGTGGGACGTCGAACGGCGTTGTTAAATCAAAGGCACAAGGTAGTGATTCGGAAAAGTTTACTTAAGGACGAATTTCGGCTAAACAGATACGAGTCATTTTTCTCACAAATCTCAAGATTTACCGTAGCCCGTTTCTTTATGTCGACTGAGCGGTCTGGCGTATCCAAAGGACCAGATGATCCGCCGTCTTGGTTAGGGAGCAATTTGGACCACTCCACCGAAGCGAGAAAGACCAGAACCTATGAGCCGAGGTACCACGCGATGCGCAATCAGCTGAAATGTCCTTACCTGGAACATGATGCCACACAGCTGAAAACAGAGAGATCTGAAATTCCGATACTTGGTTCGCGATATAAGTCTTATGTCCTGATGGCGAAACTGCAATTTGAACCAGAGCAGTCTTTGAATCGAACCATATGTAAAGAGGACCATCAAGGTCTTGATTGCTCTAAATATGAGGAACGAGGCGAGCCAGATGGATATCAGCACACAGTTCTAGACACGGAAGTGCGAGTGTCTTAACACGTGCTAAATTCATTTTTCATGCGATGAACACAACCGAACACTCTCCATCACATAATGGATGGATTCACATGATGGACAGTTGCATAGGCTTGTTCTGAAGCATGTCCAAAGGCATGGAGTTCATGAACAGTCTGTTGATCGTAAACCAATACATGGAGAAACCCTAACTGATGGAAGATGTTGTAGATCCTCTTAGGACCTTCTCCATCTTTGGCATTGACGACAGTGACTGGTGATAACGATTCAAGTAGATCAACAGTTGCGCTGCCTAACTGACAACTAGACGTTTTGTGATGACATCACTAACAGGAGTCATATCTCTTTTGAAAATAAAACAATCGCTCTCGGGTCGCTAGGTTAATCCGGGCATTGATGGCGATGTTCCAGAATGCCAGTAAAGGCTTAAGGATAATGCTTGGAGATATTTTGGTCTTTGTACCAGAAGCTTAGGACGATTTCTAGTTCATTCCTTGAGTGGGAAGCTGCCCGTCGTGAAAAGATTATCGGCCCCTGTCAACACAATATTAGCGTAAACGCTGTGTTTGATAACTTCAGCAGTCAAGGAAAACCGATGTTCCTCATCAAGACGGAGCTGCTAAACAGTCCTGACAGTCAAGTATGGAGCACACGTAAGACCATAAGTTACAGATGTGTGATTATAAATCTAAAGGGGTTCTGCAGCAATCGCTCGCTTTAAAATTCGCTAAAGATCCTGATCATCCTGATGAACAAGAACTTGGCGTTACATTTTTTCGATATCTGCTGAGAATACAACAGGATGTCGACACCAGTGAAGCAGCACTTTCGAGATATTCAGTTGCAATTCAGGATCCGCATGCAAGCAGTTATTTAACGATACTCCGCGACTCGAATTTTGGGAGCCGTTGAAAACAATTTGAAACTTGGTTTTGAGACTAGAGTCCCGCCACATTCCATGAAGTGGAAGAAAAAATAACCTTGAATCACTTCTTGGATTAGAAGACTATTCAACAGGAACCATAGACTGTGCAACCCCTTTTACTCCTCCATGAAATCGATGTAAGCATCCGGAAGTTTATAATCATTTTCAAAACGCTGCTCATTCTGAAGCAGCGTCTTGCGAGCTGAAGAGTATGAATCTCGTAGCTTTGTGACATCAGTTCTATTTAGAAGACGCACAACGTATGTTCCTTCTTCCATCCTAGAGTGGTCTCCAACAAATGTTTTTGACAACCTCCCGCTCCTGAAGTCTATCGAGGTTTTAGAGGAACCACTCCATTATCTTCCCAGAGTTGTTGATGGTCAAAATATAATTCATCAACTCTACAACAGTGGAACGTGGTGACTGGAGAATTGTAAATTGACATCTCGTCTCCATTTGGTCCACATTATATCTAGCCCAAAACAGTTCGCTGCGCAACAGGAGTAGGAGATTGACCTTTTTGAAGGCCTCACTCGAATAAAATTGAATAGACATCAACTTCCAAAGTTATATCTATCTGATCATCTCCAGAAAACTAAGGATCTGCCAATAAAAGATCAGCTAAATGACGTTAATCGTCGATTCGAAACCTACATCTCTGACGTCCTACTACTATTTTGGAAGAACAAGTCCTTTAAGTCCCAGCCTGAATTCTGACTGGAATCGTGGTTTCAATTCAATAAAAACTGATCCTCGTGACGTCCCCGATTTACTTGCATCGACGCCTCACAAACGTACAGGACCTTTGATCCGAGAACGCTGCAATTATTGCGTAAGAGATTTCGAAATCATTAAAACTGATCAAGAAAAGCTTGCACATAAAGCAGTTGTCGCTGTTACAAAGGCCATCGCGGTAGTAAGCAACATCAAAATTGTTTCATCCAAGGACCCTTGCATCACCGAAACTACATGAGAATTTTACTGAAGGTTTGCAACATCGGATGAACTTGGAACACGTTGATTTTGAAAGAAACGTGGTTCATAAAGATTTGTGCGATGCTTCCCTCGACGGGATTTTATGAATTTTAGATGCTTTAGGACGAACCGCTTACAAGAATAACTGTTAGCGCCACTGTTTGCGACGAGATCACTTCGTTCGGCTTGAAATTTTACACATGATATAGCCCAGGGGCGCACAGAAGCTGGAGGGGGCCCGGGGCAGAATATTGTGGGGCCCTTATTTTCAAATTCGCATATTAATGGATTCATGGCTTCAGCAGAGCCCCTTGGGCGCGGGACGCAGGGCAAATCACCCCCCCCCCCCCTGTGCGCCTCTGATATAGCCACAAAGTCAAAAAGTCACATCGTCGAACCGCCATAATGTAAAGAAGTCGCAATGTTAAAATGTCAACATTTTAAAAAGTCAACCTTGTAAACTCATGATTTTAAAAAGTTCCAAATTTCAAAATTCACAATATTAAAGAGTCACAATGTTAACAAGATGAAATTTCAAAATATCAAGAAGTTGAAATGTCATCCAGTCACAATGATAAGAAGTCGCAAAATTGAAGAGTCACAAGGCACTCATTACAATTTAAGTACCCATGCACTTTTAGAACTGCACTCATTGTGCCAGAGTACCGCCACAGACTGTTATACGACGGTTGGTTGGCTCAAAAATCTACTATCGTCTCGTGGCACTTGTTTCTCGACTGAAACGAAGCAATAGACTGCATACGTAAATCCCATTTTTTCAATCATAGTACTTACACTTGGCAAACTGAACTCTGTGATATCCTAAAAATAGAAAACTATATCAAAAGTGTGTAAATCTGTGTGCTTATGTGAGTATTTTCAATTAAACGTATATAAATACAGACAAGAGACAGTCATCAAAATCCAGATGAAAAAATCTTTTTTTTCACGTTACAGCTGACTGAAGGAGAATTCAGTAACTTGAAACATGATGAGGTGAATAACAATAAAAAAAAATCTGCCCGGCGCGCGGGCATATTCTCATCGGGCGCTTTGCGCGCAGCTCGCTTCGCTCGCAAGTTTGGGCACACCTGGGGCGCGCGTGGATCGGATCTCGCGCTTCGCGCTCGATGATAAACTGACCTTGCGCTTCGCGCTCGGTTATGGATTTACTTCGCGCTGCGCGCTCGGTCTTTGTACTTTCCTACATTTATATACAGAGCTATTGAAATTCGATAGCGAAATGTCGACGGCTTTAATTTGATGATTTTGAATTCTTCTTTGTTGAAGCTTCTCTAGCTTTAACGAATACATTTTCATTTCGTGTCTCGTGCTCTCAATCAAAATTTGTCCGAAATGTTAGAAAAGTTTTGTTGCCCAATTTTTTTTATATGTTGTGTACTTTTTCTAGAAATTTGATTGTTAAATGTTTTATTTTATACGATTGAAACCTAAGTTACGCGTCCAATCGGATAAATGATAACAAATTTATAGATCTTTTTCGGGTGAACAACTTTCCTCTATCAATTTTCTGTCTCAGCCTTCGTCATTTTTTCAAAAAGTTCATGATTTCATTTTTATAGTTATTTTTCCTGCTTGAAATGAAACCCACATATTCTGTTAAATAAAGATTTATAACACATTCAAAGATATTCTTCTGGTGAAGAACTTGTGTCTATTTGTTTTTTCCTAAGCTTGTGACAATCGTCCGAGACTTCAATTTTTCCCCTTTTAATATGGCTTTTCTTGTAATAAACTAAGAACTACTTGTCTTATCAAAAAGTAAATTTTCCAAATTTGTAGATCTTTCTTTGGTGCACAATTTTGGTTCATTTATATTTTCCCGTAACTTTCATAGTTGGGCAGGCCATCTTGTAGGGCTTCTAAAAAGAAACATTTTTTCTTCTATACTTCTTTTCCCATCTTCCGTTGTATGGCTAAAAATTGTGTACCAAAGTGTACCGAAGGCCAATCAAATCGATTAGTTTTTCCGAAAGTTATCGTGCTCACAAACAGACTGACATACACACAGACACATTCGTAAAAAACTGTTTTTCTGGTTCAGAGGGTCTCAAAACGTGGACATTTGACAAGAACGGGGGGGGGGGGGGGAGCCAAATTATAGGGGAAAAATTTTTCCTTTAGGAAAAATATTTACCGAAAACAAGCAAGTGATATTTCGGGTTTTTTTATGTACGATTCAATTCAGCGACTTCTAACTTTTTTAATATCAGTGAACCAAACAGCCCTCGTTTACGATTTTGATAGAACTTTCCACACCACTTTCATTCATCAGAAGCGTTTTTCGAGAAAACAAATATGCGACCTCCAAAAGTGAAGGTGAAGAATAAATTTCACTTGTTTTTGAATTCGGACAAATATCTTCAGTTTCTTTTTTAGGCTCAAAAGAGAGAGAAGCTTTTTTCTTTTAGGCTGTTTTGGTGGGCCGACATCTTTCAATTAATACAATTGATAGTCTTTTTCATCCCCGGAACCGCTTATCGCATTACTTCAGGGAAATGGGGATAAGGCCTGTACGCCGAGCTTCGGCTTTCCTCTGCACATCCAACTTGGATTACAGACTCTCTTCGTTAATCCATATCCGCTCCAACACGTACGCATCGTCCTCATCAATGCAATTGATTCACTCGGGCTCGTCGGCCTTCGACGTGTTTGGATCCTCAAGGATTAACCTCACTGTCTCTTAGATGTTCCTCCCTCTTCCTAAGCCGCAGTACACTCCCCACGTACTGAGCTATAGCGTGCCAGTTGTTGCGGGAGCAAACCATTAGCTGCACGGTGTTGTCTGGCGTAATTTTGGCATTCAATTCTAACTACAGCCTCCTCTTATCAGCCGCCCATCTGTCACACTCGTAAAACGTGTGCTCAACATTATCCACCCTTCCCGGGCAGTTATCGCTTCCTGCTCCTTCGATGAAGGTAATCATAGAAATTCCCCCGACCAGGAAGAAATTGCGTAAGGTATAAATTTACCTCACTATACTTCCTGGTGATCCACGGCCTCAAGCTGCCTATCATCCTCAGCGTCCACCTTCCTCTCGAGTCGGCTTTCCAATCCTCTTCCCATCGCTGAAATGAAGATAACCTCACACGAGCAGCAATGCTGAAATCTGTACCTTGCTGCTTCGCCAAATAGATCTCCTTCCTCTCGGCTGCAAGAAGGTCGATCAGAATACATTCCGCAATGACCAAAACAGCTGAACTGGACACCGACCTATAGGCGCAAGAGACTCTGAGCGCAGCTTTACGCTGAACCCTTAGAAGCTCGTTCCTTTGACAGTCAAACCTAAGGGCATCTGCCAACACTTCTGCACCGTACAGCATTGTAGACTTCGCAACGCTCATCAACGTTCTCCTTGTGCAGCTCCTTGGGCCAGCAATGTCGGGCATGAGCCTAGATAGCATAGCAACCATAGTCTTAGCCCTACACGCCGCCTTGGTAATCTGAACCCCAAAAGTAAACTTCTCGTCAATCGACGCACCAAGGTACTTCAGCACATTCACGGCCTCAATGCCATGCCCGGCGATATTCGCTCTAGATGGCTTGCTGAAGTACCTCTGCCTGGTGAGGACGACCAGTTCGGTCTTCTGACTAGCAAGTGGAAGACCATGGTTATGAAGCCAGGCTTCAACTCTGCTTGATACGACATCTAATAAAATTCTGGCTTCAGCTCCTGTCCTTGCTCTTATCATCGCCGCAGAATCGTCAGCAAATCCAATGAGCTTCGCTCCCTCCGGATGAGCAATACGTGAAACGCCGTCATACACCACGTTTCATATGTCGGGCTCAAGAACCTACCCTTGAGCAACTCCCGACGGTACGTCAACGCAGCGCGTCCCTTCTTATGTTTCGAAGATGAGCTGCCTGCCGCTGAAGTAAATACAAATGGTAGTAGTGGTGGTAGTGGTAGTAATGGTGGTGGTGGTGGTGTTGGTATGGTAGTTTTTTGGAGTATCTTATCTGTTTCAATGATTTGAAACTATATTGTTATAAGTGAAAAAAATTGGCACTCCATTGAATACAAGCATTTTAATAAAAAATTAATATTACATCTTCAATAATTTAGGTTAAAAATAAAATTCACTCTTTTTCAAGTTTCGACAAAGAAAATACAAGAATGACAACCCCCTCCTTCTCGGTGAAGATTCGTTCCATGTAAAATCTTTTTTCCTATGATTCATCATCTAGTTGGATAACACCTTACCGAAGTTTGATTCCGATCGTAGAACTTTGGTTTTTCATGTGATTTTTGGAATACTTTACTCCGAAATATTGAACTCTTTGCTATAATATTGTTTTTTTCCGAATCATTAGATGCTATATTATCTGTCCATTTCGAAAATTCCAAAATGTTGTTAGTTTAATTAAGCAACTTTTTTTCGAATTCTTTAGTTTGAGCAAGTTTGAATGGTGGTCAAATTTTGGCAGCGACCCCGTTGCCTATTTGAGATAACATTTTCGAAACTCTTGTTGGGCAGAAACTGACGGAGGAGCGCACTGCAAGCTTGCATGGCTTGCTGGTCTTGGAAAGTTGATATTGAATGTGCCTTAAATATCATCGGTTTCTCACTATCTTTCTTATTCGATGACAATCTTATGCAACGCATATATCAATCAATTGAGTTCTTGAAACTGATTGAACAATCAAAGTATTTTCAAAGTAGAATCGAAGTGATCTCGAAATATATTACTTATGCAGTGACGAAAATTTGAAGAAAGTTTAAGAAAATGTTTCTGCAAAATTTGTCTTGGTCTTTCTTCAGATTTGAGTTATATCAATCACCCAAAGTACTACAGTCATTTTTGTTCTTCGGCGTTTCTAGATTTTTGCAAGCTTGGGCAAGTGGATAGGGTTTGGGAAGAAGTTCGAAAATTGGAACCAGAAAATATCTCAATATAGACCAGGAACATGATCAAAGTTCAATTATAATTTCAGAAAAAAATTCATATTCAGTGTTCAATGTTTATTTCACTTGCCTGGTAAGAATAGTTCTATTTCAATCTGAAAATCGCATAAATATATGATTTATTCAGGAGTCATAATTGCAAGTAATGTATGGGTATCGAGTCGAACGGAGACTACTTTGAGCAAATGGAAAATTCACGGAGTTCATGCTACTTTGAAAAACGGTGAAGTTGTCGAGAATTGTGACATCATATTCCTTGCAGTGAAGCCTCATCTATTGGATAGTATGGTGCAGGATACAGTCAATACCCTAACGCAAACTGCAACCAGCAAACTTTTCATATCTGTACTTGCTGGAGTTCCTCTAGACATCTTAATGAATGTAAGTATGCGTTTATACTCCATTTCAGATCACTGATTTTTGGTGCTTGTTTGGGTATGCCATATAACATGCATTTATTCAATTATTCCGCGCTAAAAGTGGACTTTGTGTTTAGTTTTTCTTGATTCGATTGGTCTAGAAAAAGTCTTTCGCGAACCAACAGATTTATTCTTCCCACATACTTCCGTGAAAAAAAAAATTCAAGTAATACTCAGAATCGGAATACTATGTTGGAAACGAGTGTACAAAAGCGAGCACGCGTGTCATACTCTATTTTTAATACATCTGTCATAGAAAGTCGGACATAATAAATAATGTAAAAGCAACGGGTGGAGAAGAGATGCGGGGTAATGGTTAGAGCTCCCTGAGGTAAGACAAACTTCATGCAAGGATGAAAAACGAAATGAGCATCGACAAGCACCGAAAATTACAACTTCAAGACTACAGAGTTTCATTGCTTCTATTTACAGTTTCACTAATTTTACGTGTTTTCTTTGGCGATCTGAAGCACCTGAAGAGGGTATCGTTTCCAATAGCCATTAGCAAGCTGCTTCTACTTATTATCCTTATGCGCAAGCAGGATGAGTCTACTGAACACTTACTGCGTTCAAGACTGTGGTTTGTAGCAAATTGCCGTTTCATGAGTGATCAGTTCATGAGTACCTGCACTGATCGGACTCAAACTTAAGCAAAGTTAAATCTTACTGGGTGGTACTTAACAGAAGAAAAATTTCTGACTGAATAACACTTTACTGAGTTTAGGGAGGGGAAAATTTTGTGCTATTGACCCTTGCTTGAAGTGTACTGAACTGCTTTCGTATCGAATGTTCTTCGACCACTTACACCACGGTCGGACATTAACTGTCTTCACAAAGATGGAAACCTAATCATACTAAGAATACGAGGGTCCAAACCACGAGGGGGTAGCATGCGAAGCCTAAGAACTCTTGAACAATACGGTTTTTAAGGAAAATAATCAAACAGCTCTACCTTGGTCTCCTGAACAGCAACGGGCCACAAAAATATTTCCTGGCCGTCATGACAAACCTGCTATTTCACCACAACGGAGGTCATCCGATCATCGTCCTTTGAGCTCTTCTAAAAGCTCGAAGAGGCTAAAATGGTCAGTTGCATGACACCCGAAGCGATCACCGTTCCTCAAACTTCCATGGTACCGACCTGCACGTATAAACATTTTCTAAACTTAAACAACTCTAATTGACATGTTTAAATCCTTCTGGGGTGTCAGATTTTTCATCACTCAATAATATTCGTTGTTGATTCGGATTAATCTATTTCTAAAAAAAAAAAACAAATGTCATCAATTTTCAACCTTAACGTGTATAATTAATACTTATTTCATATAGGTATATGTGCGTCCTAACACCAGGAACTGCGGAATAGGGATCTCCGACTTCAAATATGAGGTAAAGATGCGGGCCAGATGTTGGTGTGTAGAGTTCAACTTCTTTCACCAAAACTTCTTAATACAATCTGGACCAGCAGCGGAGAAGTCCTTCGTGCCCCTTAATGCTTTCTTTCCCTCCTCGGCAGCGATTGGTGGACATTCTCTCTCGGATATTATGAGGTTATTGCACAGCTCCTTGAAACGTATGTTATTCTCAGTGCCTTCATTCAGTGGATGCTTCGCTTCGTAAATCTCCCTCCAAAATGTCTCGACTTCTTCAGACTCCGGTGGGTTTTTGACAAGAACAGGAGGATCGCTGAAGAGGCGCGATGGGTCAGCAAGAAACTTTTGATTCTCTCTAATCCATCCCTCCCTCTTTCTGATTCTCCTCCTTGCGTGAGATAGTACTCGTATTTTGTCAACAATGTGTTGCTTGATGGTCAGCAGCTTCGACATCTTCAATGTGTGATGATGGATCCTCATTTCATGAGCGAACTTTCGGACCCTTGCCGTAAAAGGCTTACCAGATTTTAT
>WSXT02090446.1:0-11733 GCA_011762715.2 Neuroterus valhalla
AACCGCATGTGGATCAAGAAAAATTTTGGTGAGATGATTTTCATAGTTGTTTATATTAATAAATCGAATTAACACAATTTGAGATCCTTATTCATATAAATAGAAAAAACGTACAGATCGTGTCATTTTCCTAAAAAAAACCTCGTTTTCGTAACTTTTTCCCCGGGTATAATTTCAAATGTATGTATGTTCGATTATTTTGAGTGACTAATTATCCTACTCGGGATTTTTCGAGTGGGTCTAGCTACTCACTCAACCCACTACTCCTGCCGGGCCTGATTAGCCAGTGATATATTCGCGGATGCGTGCCATGCACAAGCTGAGGAGTCGGATAAGGCTGCATACGACTGTATCGGGATTTGATTTTACATCTAATCGTTCACCCCTAATACTAGAATTTCCGAAATATTTGGAGAATAATCGCACTCCAGGAGATAAGAAGCATGTTCCAACTTGAGGATACACTTTTATAGTCTTACATTTACACTGCATATATTTTAGGCTCAGATATGAATTTGTCCATGCACTGATTTTCACTAATTCCGTTTACTTCCATTCGATGCAGACTGTAATATGCGAAGAATTGAAAGAATAACTGATGTAGTCATGTCATAGTATGACATTGTTGTGCGAATGGCGGATTGATGACTGCGTCCAGCCTGGTGGTGATGCTAACGGCTTTCAACTGCGCATGTGCCGAAAAGCGCGGGCTTATTTGAATTACGTCGAAACTGCCGAAGAACATGCTCATGAATTCTACTGAACTTTCGAATTTTCCAGAAAATGTTCAATTAGGCGAAAGAAATACCGAACTTGAGTTAAATTGTGGTTCTTTTAGTTTCAAACAATAAGGAATTAAACTCCATGCATAAAGTGTAAATCTTCTAGCACACACGATATGCAGTATTGTGACTTTAAATTTGGACTTATTTCAGATAAGTTCAAAATTCAGCAAAAGAGTGAACAAACTCATCGTGAAAGAGTTTTTTAGAACATATTTTTGCAGTGAAACATTTACATCTGAAGTTGTTTTTTGGTTTATTTCTGACATCTAGTATCGGGACTTAGTTTTTCGTGTTGAACAAAGATGCGCGTGATCTTCAGTTAAGGCGTATTATTATTATTTATTATAATAAGTACTAATAATACAGAAAGAATTTTTCGACAGGTGCTGCACACTGGGAACGCAGCGTTCCCTGACAGGAAGAACAGTTGTCATAAACAGGAGGTGTATTGCAGTACTACAGTTTGGCGCAACGAAGTTACCTATAAGTGCCTATGAGATCTATTATGATGATTAGTATAATATATTATACTAATTATTATGAGAGATCTCATTCAGACCTCGTAAGGGCCTTAGATACGATATAAGAAATTTGTCAGGGCTGTATATAAATGTTCAAATCAGGCAAACTGATCAGTGCCTAGTACGAGCCTTTTATAAAATAAGGCTGCAAAAGGCATTTTCTGCACGGGTTGCCGCCCATGCAACCTTGTCCAAAAATGTTCTAACAGTAATAAAATGTGAACATTTTCCCCTTGTACAAACTTATTAAATAAGTTCCGTAAAAACGTCTTGCCTCCAGTGCAAGTTCATTTGGAGAATTGTGCAACAAGGCGCAATATTCTGCGATACTGAGTAGAATGCTCAACGAAGAGTTATAAAATGTGTTGAACATAAAGCATATTGGAATGTAGTTACAGGGCCGTTATCTACAATGTTTTCATTCCGCGCAACAAGAGACTCGTCATCCGGTAAAAACCATATCCTGTTAATTTATTGAAATATTATTGCATGCGATCTAATTTGAATCCCATTTACTCTAGGAGCTTAGGATTCACTTTTTTCTTATAATTAGAAATCACATTATTAGGTTTTATTTTTTAGGAAGTAAAAAGAACTCAGGGTTGAGAATTCCACCTTTTTCTCATTACAGTAATTTTGAGTTCAGAAAAGAATAGGTTTCATCGAAGCCAAGTATGACTGTGTATCACGTGGAAATGCCTGAACACAAATATTAATTTTGCTAACCACTTTTGCAGTATAAATTTTCTACACTTTTTCTAAATACCAACTATTTTAAATTAAGCTTATTGCATTAGTTACTAGGAATGTTCAATTATATCTCAGTAAGGGTTTATTAAAAAGTCATCAGTTCAATTTCCTGGAGTTGATTGATGAAATTATGAAATACTTTCTCAGTAATTTATGTTACTACGTAGGGAGAAAGCATATCTTGTCCATCTTGTACAACTATATTTTCTTTGTGAGACACATGATTTTCTTTATAATCGTAAATAACATAATTGAAGATTGGGAACACGATTTTCTAGAGAAACTATGCAAGATACGGAATAATGTTTTTGAAAGATTGTTATCCCCGAGAAGGTGGACGAATCTTATGCAGATATTTTTCTAATAACAAGCATGGGTTTTGTTTTATTTATAGAAAGTATTGGTAGAAATAACAAGAAATATTTTTCAGCCAAATTATGCGAGACACGAATAGAAATTGTGAACGGAACAACGCTTTCCTGGAAAGAAAGTTCATTCTGTGGCTTACACTCAAATTATCAGCCAAACGACGTGAGACACGAAAGAAAGTTCGAGACAAAAATTTTCCGATTAATAAAAGCGGAAGTGCAAAGTACGAGTATGGTAATATGAATGTGTTTTTTGAGACCGCTGAAGCTCGAAGAGGTTTGAGCAGTTCTGTAGTGTCTGCAATAAACTTCTATGAATGGATTACACTCTGTACATCAAAAATATCCCGATCACAAAACAGCTGAATTTTCACAAAAAAAAAAAATAATATTCTCAAAAAAAGATAATTTCCCATCAGATAGTTCAGTGCTCAAGAAAGTAGTCTTTTATGAAGGAAGCTATAGTTGGATATTTTCACCAAATCGATGAGTTATCAAATTAACAGAAAATGAATTCAACATTCATATAAATGATTGGATTTTTAAATAACCAAATGAATTCTCGACGGGAAATTTAATGGTAGTTTTCTTAACGGTAAAGTTAGGTTTATTTTGCAATTAAGAACAGTTAACTTGAACTGCACAAGTTAAATTTTTTAAAAGAATTTTGGATCAGAAACTATAAAAACTGAATCGATTGTTTAATTTCCAACCAGGAACGAAATGTTACATTTATAGTTGAGAAAATTAATTTTTAACAGGAACAGACGAATTCTTGAAAACGCAGTCAAATTCCTAATGGACAAATATGAATTCTCGCTAAGACATTTTTTATTATGTTGTCGATAAAGCAATTACGCTAAACGGTGTCCGAGGATATACAGCATGCAATAGTTAAGAAGAGCCTTATGACTGCTTTCACTGCAAGACTCAGATCGGTTCTTAAGAGTTCTCTCAACTCTTCAAAAAAAATCCGGGCTATCAACTCCTACGCTATTCCTGTTCTAACGTACTCTTTTGAGCTAATAAAACGATCAAACCAACCTTGATAGTATAAACAGAACTGTTCGCGTTGAAATGACAAAGCACCGGATGCATCACAGTAATTCGGCGATTGAAAGGACGGTTCTTGCCACGGCATCCAAGGGGTAGAGGCGTTGTAGATGTCAAGCAGCTTTGTGTGTCGCAAGTTACACAGTTCCGAAACTATTTCATCAGCAGGTTCCGATTACACGGTCTTGAAATTGGCCGCAGCGGAAGCCTCAATAATATCAATGCAGAAACCAGAAAGGAATTGGAAATGCAATGAAAAAACTAAAATCTATCCACGACGAATACCCCAAAACCATAGATCAATATGAAGTGGTGAAAAGACATCTAATATTTGGCTAAAAAAGGCATCCTGTTTCCGTCAACGGTAGGATTCGTGATAGCGATCCAGGACAGGGTTGTTGGCACCACAAATCATCCCAAGCATGTACTACAATAAGACGTGGTTAACAGGTGCCGATTGTGTGGAGATGCGCACGAATCTATCGAGCACATTATTGATGGCTGTCGTGTGATGGCTCAGAGAGAGTACACGCACATACATAATGATGTAGCGGGCATCGGACATCAGCAACTTGCCCTAAACCTAGAGCTCTTAACAGAATGGATGCCTTCCTACAGATAAATTCCAGTTCGTGTTTTTGAGAACGAAGATTGCATCTTATATTGGGACATTGCTTGTCATTTTAACCGGAATCTGCAGGCATCCTATTCGACTAAGATCCATAAGTATAGTGAGCTAAGGCGTGAAATAAAGACGAAATCCATCAATGTGAAACATGCATCCATTCATACTATCGTGATATGGGCAACAGGCAATGTACACGCAAGATGCACTGAACATCTCGAACGTCAAGGAGTCAGTAAGGTACTGGCAGCGGCTCAAAAAGCGGTTTTATTGAACACCCGTCGCATTGTAAGGAATTTCCTCGACCATCAAGAAGGTTAAGAATAAAACCTTATGGAGTAACAGTTGGTAGCTCTAAAAAAACATCTAGGGGTGACGTAAGTTACCTTCAACAAACTCTGCTGCAGCTGCTGTGTAATGACAACATCATTACATGATGAACTTTGCAACACACCAATAACTTTATATTGTGCCTGCCAAAAGATTCTCGCAACAAATTCCGATTTTTGTTTCTCAATTTTCCAATTTTTTACATCTTGACTTCATCAGGCACTTGACTAACTCCGTGGCTGATGATAAAGCACCGGGCAAAAAGACCCGAGAATAATTTTCGACGAAATATAATATATATTATAACATAATATAATATTATAATAACAAGCCCTACTGATGGTGTTCTCGCGTTGTCGTCGCGGTAGGACTTAAGCTTTCCTCTAATGACTTTGATTGCAACGTTGGCCAAAGCATTGCTACTAATAGGGTTACCCATGTCAGACAGACAAAAAACGAGGAGGAAAGTGACTAAGAGGAGCACCAAAAAACCCAATCATGATGCAGAGTATTTTGCATATTTTGAAACGCTTGTTGCTCCCCAAGGATCTTCGAGGGGCCCCTGGAGCCACCATTGGGACCACAGCATGCGAGGCGGTTGTCATGATGAGCTGCGTGATGTTCAGGCAGATGTCGCCAATCTACAATCTACCGTGGGAAAGCATCATATGGATAACCAAAATGATGGAAGAATTGACGCGTCTCTAGTACCAAAGCGCGAAATTTGAGACCAAGCGTGAAAAGGGCTGAAATTCGAGGACAAAGTTCGCGGAGAAGTATCTCCATATACAGAGAGTTTTACTGAAGGATCTCATCACGAAGGTTAAGGAAATCCGCGATGATCTTTCAATCTCAGAAGATCGAGCAATTGAGATTAGGCGAAAGGTGGAAGCGGTGGGAGGAAACGTCAACAATGAACATTAGTTCGATGAAGCTCTGCAAGATCAAGCCGAGACTGATGGAGCCGTACAACCCTATCACATTGTTGATGTTCCTGCACAACCTGTAGATGCTCCAGTACCACCACATCTTCTAGAAGCAGACAGCCCGATTTAACCAGAGGCTGTAGTGGAGGTTCAGTGCCCAAGAAGAGAAGATCATTGTCTCTTCTTACTTGAGTCCTCGCATCTTGCCACACGGTTAAAAGAACCGAATCTTGCTGACCAGGAATGCTCAATATCTGTTAACAGATTGCTTCAAGAGGTTGAAATAGCAACCATCGAAATGGGAGCAGATCAGCAGCGTCCTAATAATGAAATCCCTGTATAGAAGATGTAGATTTAGGAGAGCTGTGCAGCTGTGGCAGTCGTTAGATCTTGAGGTTGAAGATTAAGGCCTACAGATGCAGTCTCTGTCCCAAGGCAGAAACAAGATCCCCCACGGAAAATCAGGCTGGATATGGATTTCAGCAAAGTGAGGAGCAAATTGGGTCGACTGACCCAATATATAAGAAAGGCAATATAGCCAGAAAGCTGTACCCCATGTTAATAATATCATCTACCTCAGGAACATCAAGGCACTGACACCAATAATATAAGATAAGATGATATATTCTTATTGGTAGAGACTTGGTGTTCTCAGTGCTAGACTGCGTCGATAAAACAAGGTTAGTGCAAGAAGGCAGCAGAATCAAAGCTTCCAGGAGGATGAAAGGAGGTTCAATCGTAAACTAAATAGGGAGCAGAACACGCAGCTTAACATTGAAGTTTCTCAAGGGCAAGAAATGGCCGACTTCTGGTCAGGTGTTTAGGAAAAGAAAGCAGAAGCACGCCCAGTTTCGTACATGGTGCAGAACTTCTGGTACAAGTACCACCGACCTTGATAGGATGAACAAAACTATTCGCGTTGGAATGACTAAGCACCGGATCCATCACAGAAATTCAGCGATCGGAAGGATACGAGATACGACAGAGGAGCTGCCCTTTACAAAACCATCTGTTAAGCAGATCTCGATTAAAAGGTAAAACTTTCTTCAAGATTTCACGTGCTGTAAAATTTCCATCATGGTTCCCCCGAAGAATGGTTGTAATGAGTAATCCCGCTCTGACCCCAAAATCTACCCTTAATTAGCAAGTTCGAAAAAATCGAGAAAAATGCCCAAGCATGCCCATTAGACAGTATTTTCGAAGAGATTTTACATCCAGGAAAGTTCTTGTTATTGTTCTCCTGAAGGACGGTTGTTTATAATTTATCTGCTGCTGTTGGCTTCCGTCGGAGTCGAATTTGGATTCAATTTGCAGGTGCGGTTTCGCAGTCTGCCGCGAGTACTGCTGCCTTTAAATAGGTAAATACGTGCTTTCTTTTCTTATGCATTGATTTTCCGACTCGATCATCTCAGGTGTTGTGGGTATCGATAGTTCAGGGAGAGCTATCGTGATCGGAGCTTCCGGAGGCTACATCTGTTCGAATATTTCGAGGTGATCCCCAAAATTTCTTGGGCCTAATGAGGCATGAGATTCTCCTGTCTTGTGTTTGCAAGATGATATTCTGTTTGCTCAATAATAAATTCGAAAAAATCATAAAAATTACCAACAAAGCTGAGAGTTAATAATTTGATGGGTATTTTATAGTCTGAAATATTGTTGAAAATTTCTGCCCAAAGAATGAGGGGGGTTGGAGATGCAGCCTAAATTCCCAAAACCAACCCTTCATGATAAACCATTTTTCTAAATTCGTAAAATCCATGAAAAAACCAAATAGTTCTCACTTATCAGAAATTTCACATCCTGGCAAGTCCTCGTTATTGTTTCTCTGAAGAATGGTATGGTCGTAAGTAGAATCTCTGCTACCAACCTAGTAGTTTATGAACAAAGATGCAAAGAGAAAATGAGGACTTCGAACTATTAACCTGAAAGCTATAATTTTTGGGTATTTAATAGTCTAAAAAACTTTCGAAAATTATTCCTCAAAGAATAAGGGTGGAGAGAAACCCTGCTTTTACTTCAGAAACCCACTTCTAATGATAAACGATTTTTCGAAATTCGTAGAATAAAAAAAAACACACACGAAAGTTATTAATTCTTCAGCGATTTCACCAACCTCCAAATAAGAACTGTAAAAAATTGGTCAATTTGTCGATTTGTTCATTGAACAAAAATGAAAGCGAGAAATCGCTTGCGATATCTTAAAATATCTTTTATATTTCTGAATGAAATTGCGGCCAAAAGTTGAATCCTCTAGGGGTGAAACCGCATATGTACGAGAAATTGAGAAACTTCACGAGAAGTTTGCCATATCGCACTAGTGTTTTGGATAATTTTTGTTTTGTTTCTCCGTAAGTATAAACATGTCCTCATTTGCTTACATCAACTTTTTTGCGGAAATGGTTACTTCAATTTCTAGGTGACATTGCAATTGGGTCATCACTTATGGTGCAGGTTTGTGATCAGGGCTTGTAGTTTTTTTTTTTTTTGTAAAGGGGCCGAGGAGGGGAGATATCCAGATGTTACCCTGGAAGAAAGGGTAGTGTCGGATTCGCTTGACCCGCCTATCGACTCAAACCCCTCCTTGACTGGTTACCAGCCTAGTATAGGTTATAAACCAAAATGTAGAGAGAAAATAAGGACTTCGAAATTGGTGGCTTTAGAACAGTTATACTGCAAGGACACTCGCGCATGAATCCATGACACATGGAAAATAAGAGAGCTGGGTAACTCAATTAGTTCCGAGCAGGGGCGCAACAACCTATAGAAGGCAGTGGGTGTCCAAGGCGTACAATCCCCAAAAATTATTTTTATTAGTGGTACAGAGATCCATTATACGAATAAACGTATCAAAGACCGATTTGATCCGTTCATTTTTTGTTGAGTTATAATGTTTACAGATGGACGGACATACAGACAGACACCATCGCCAAAACATGATTTTTGGCTTCAGGGGGTCCTCAAACGTAGAGATCCGTTGAAAATTAAAGATGTGAAATTTCGGGTGATGCTAATACTATCCCAATCATAAATGATGAGAATATAATAAAATTTTCGATTTCCCATTATGTGCTGTACAGTGAAAGTTTGGATTTTTCATTTTTCTGAGAAATTCGAAATTTCGTTATGATAATCTCATATGGCACTCAAAAAGCAACGTTTTTCTTCCTCTTACTTTATTCTATATCGTGCGTTCTTTCGTGTGGAATCTTCATTTTATTTTGTATTTTTGAATTTTGAAAATTTAGAACTCTGACACTTTCCCCTTTATCGAAAAAAGTTAAGAGTGTTAATTCTTTAAATTCCCGAACGATACAAAGAATCCTACATAAGACTCTAAAGGGTCTTAAAAATTTTGGGAATGCTCCCGCTTTTTGAGTTTTCATCCAAAATAGCTGGCCAACGAACCAATCCTTTCTTTTGGACCAATCAACAAGTGTAACAGACCAACAGACACGAACGCCAAAACTTGATTTTCGGCTTTAGGAGATCCGTTGAAAATTAAAGATGTGTAAATTTCAGATGAATCTAATACTTTCTTAATCATAAATCATGAGAATGTTAAAAGAAACCCATCTGTGCTTTTGAAATTACCATTCAGAACCTGTATCAAAAGATATTGAATAATTTATTTCGTGAATTTATTCATAATACATGTTATGTTTAATAATTAATTGCTCCAGTTTGAGGTTCTGAAGGGTCACGAAACTTGAACCATAGCTCAAGTGAGCTCTAACATGCGTTCTGTCAAAATGACAAGTAATTCTTATTTTTATTAGTCTTATCTACCATACTCCCTTGAATAGCTATATTTATATTTTGGTTATAATAGTTAAATGTTTTACAGTTATTTACAAATAAAAACAAACCAAATTTATCTTTTCTTCCACAAATAAATATGAATTGATACAATATAATCTAATATTTTACTTCTATTACACTTTAGCTCTTTAGTAGGTACTGATTGTTATAACCCTGTTGTTAAAAACTAGCACAAGCAGTGAGAGCCAGAAAACGTCACCGCGCCAATCAAAACATTGCATCTGCTACAAGCGTACTATATATAAAGGCGCATATACACAGATTAACTATTGCTACTCTTATAGTCTCCTCACACATAAATTCTTGTAGGCAAACCAGTGCCAAAGTGTAATAAAGAGGCTTCTAAAACTATAATAAAATATAACTCTTCTTTCTGTTCTCATTTTTTCATAAAATATTTTAACTTATGCGTCTAATAATTTGGACACCCAGGCGAATTGCCAGTGGGTGTCACTAGCCAATTGTCTGGGTGTCCTGACACCTCGGACACTGGGGTAGTTGCGCCCCTGGTTCCAAAAGATGAGAAGGCATGGCCTTGTAAAGCGGTCGGAAGTTTTACACGCATAACTTACAAGTTAGTTGATGCAGGGAGTGTTGGTGGGGCAAGTTCGATCGACGAGTATATTGCAGTTCCCTTTTTTTTTCTTATTTTTCAAAACAAATTTTTCGTATTGATAACTCATGTTAACAATTCTACATCAGATAAAAATAAAATAAAATTACAGCTTATTATTGTTTGAGGTTAAAAGTTGTTTGTTATGACAGATTTACATTCCGTTTAATAGTTATATGTTCACGCTGACCATGCAGCACAGCAGAGGAGGAGTGCTGCTCACATATATAATAAATTAAACACAAGAAAATTCTACCACATGTCCAGGAGTGAAACAAAAAACAACACAATTATGTTAACAAAGAAAAATAGCAAATCTGGACATTCATCTATAACCTTCGACAACGGAAGAAACTTGATCAATCACAGCTTCTCGATCAATATTACTATTTTTGTACACCTAATGAGAAAGAGGATTCTTTGAAAAAAAAAATTCATCTGATAAAAATGAAGTTTTTTTTTCAACAGAATAGTAGATCGATAACGTTAAAACATCGACGAGACTTGATTAGCTCACGCTAGTCGAAACCCTGAGCATAGTACGGAAAGGAAACAATTTGGTTGAAATCTTTGTTCTTTACTGACTGAGAAATCTTTTTGGGTATAAAATATAATATTTTCTTGGAAATTTCACTGCCTGGTTGGAAATTAATCTATTTTATTAGAAATTCGACCATTTTTTTCAGTTAAAATATTTTTTGGTTGGTTTTCTTGTCTTCACATATAAACTATTCGAGTGGCAAATTAGATTACTTGATTGAAAGTTTGTCTTTTTGGTTTGAAAATTCATATCTGATTGTTGAAAATGCAGCTTTATTTTCGAAAGGAAATAAATATTTTCTGGTGAGAAACTTTATATGGCTGACGAATCAACAGTTTTTCTGGAAATTTGTGTTTGTGGCTTGAAAATGCAACTTTTTGTTTATAAATTATTCTGTTTAAGTTGAGGTTTCAACTGTTTTGTTAAAAATCCTGTCTTTTTGGTTAATATCAACTATTATTCAAAAAAAATTATTATCCTCTTGGTTAAAGTATCTACTATTACATTTTTGATGAGGATTCGTCCTTTTGAATAGGGAACTGAATGACTTGGTTGAAGGTTCTATTTTCCGTGTACAAAATTCTACTATTTGGTTGAAAACTGATCTGTTTTGTCGAAAATGTAACCAAATGCATTCAATTTTAAAGATTGTATTTCCTGTTTTCCTAGAATATCTCCTTATTTTCCCTGTTTTACAGCATTAATAATAATAATGATATATCTGCTTGCGATATTCAAGGAATAAATTGAGACTTTGTCGAATACGGAAAAAATGGATAAAAATTCTCGATCTCAGGTGCTTTAAGGAATTTATTAAATATAAAGGGAAAGTAGGAGATAAGGGCAAAAAGGGATAAGGTAACAAAGGGGACAGACTGGGATTCCTATATTTTTAGGAAGTTGCAAGACATCTTGCCAGAAAAGGAAGTTACTTAGTCAAAAATGAGGTTATATAAATAAAACGAATAAATTAGATTAAATGAAAGGCTAGCAAATTTGAGTCAGGTAAAGTAACAGAAATTACGAATTTACTTCTTAAAATATCATGTAGTATGAGAAAAGTTTCTATCCACTGATATAAACGTTGCAATATATGAACAAATAATTTTCTTTCACACCCGCCCGAATAACACGATTTTGGAGGCTCTGATCTGTTATAAATCATATGATTAACACTGTTTACACTTCGTTCATATACCGGATCAGGGTGAAGTTGTAACCCGACTATTGAAAATTCGAAATAATTTTTAGAGTTCTGAGTACCACTTCAATAGTTCCAGAGTTCTTGATATGTTTTAGCAATAGTTCTGAACTTTGAGAAGTTAAAAACCTACTTTCAGAAGATGGGGGAGGGGGGGGGGGCGGGACTTCACGCTCCCTCCCACTTTTGAAAAATTTACTT